>JAJHZJ010000778.1:0-56557 GCA_023548195.1 Bettongia penicillata ogilbyi | reverse complement strand
ATCTTTCAAAGGCCAGATCAAGCACCAGCTACTTCAAGAAGTCTTCTCAGAATGTTTTAGCTCACAATGAGTACTCATTCCTTTAATTCACAGCACTTACATTCTGTCATTTGGCCCTATGGTGCAATGTCTTGGCCCATTAGTTATCATTTTAGATATACCTATTCCTATAGACAATGTTGAATATATCTTCATATCCTCCATAGCTCCTAGACTAGCATGTTATGGATAGATTTAGAAGAAAACATGAGTTCAAATTTTGACTCTCCCATATTAAGTCACTTAATCTTTATTGGTTTTTACTTTTATTATCTATGAAATAAAGGGGTTGGACACAATTAACTGCGAGATCTCTTCTCTCTCTTTTTTAAACTTTATAATCTTAAAATTTTAATTGATTAAAGTGAGAAAAATCCCCAGAAAAATATGTGGACAAAATTAACCATGGGTGAGACCTCAAATGGCTATAAACTAAATAAATTGCTACGTTGCCCCCCTCCCAATACATACTCCCAAATCAACAGTCCTATATAATGGTATTTTGAGACAGAGATTATAAACTTTGAGAGGAGAAAAGGAAGAAAAGTTAGTGCTGCCAGACATTAAAATATGCATCTATAAGATTTAGTCTGCTCATAGGATATCTGTCAATAACTTCTTAAATAAGGCAGACTGATCGCTAACCATTAATTCACCAGTGGCCACTGCCAGATGATTGGTTCATCAATAACCAATTATCTCATGCATTGTAAATAGCTGTCATCACAGAAGAATGTTATAGTCTGGGAGAAATACTCAAGCATTTTTATTCTGGGGTCAGCCTCAACCCTGAGATGCCTCATGAGAGACCACCTACTCTGGTTTTAGAAAGGTAAAATCTTACTCATTCTCTGCAGAGGGAGTTCAGCAGGGACAGAGCTGGTTTAAAACGATCTGAAAATGGGTAAATCCCCTGAGCCACTGCTGGATAGGCTGAGCTTGTCAACTATTATTATTTATTCCAGTCTTCTACTTGAGTCCTAGGCATTCTCCATGGGGTAACAGTTCAGTGAAATTAGACTATGTCATAATCTCAGAATCACATAATTTTAAAACTGAAAGGAACCTCAGTGGCTATTCATTCCAACTTACACCTGAAAGGAATTCCCACTATAAAATCCCCACCAATGGTCATTGTCTTTCTATATAGCATAGTCAGTCACGGGATTCTCTTTTTCAAAGAAATTAGCATTTGGGTCAGTATGTCCATTGTTCCTTCCTTGTGAAAGAAATTTCAAACTTCAGAGCAACCTAAAGAGTGACTGAGTGGGAGCACCTCCCTGATAACTCAATCTCACAGACTGAGGGTTTTTTGGTTGTTTGACTGATTGTTTTGTTTTATTTGGCCACTGTAGAATGGAATAGAAGAATCTCTCCATTGGAAAAGCAGTAACAAAATGTAAAATGGGAGTGCTCAGAAAAAGCAGGCAAGAAGGACTGTGGGAATGAAAAACCAATTATATGGGGGTCAGAGGAGTTGTGGTCACCTATGAATGCATGCTATGAAGGTAACCGGTTCATAGATACTAGGTATGGGTCCAAGAAGACATCCACAATGGGGAAAAAAGAATCAAACCTCCAGGTCAGGATGTTCTGATGGAGAAATGGGCATCTTAATTTAGAGGCAGAGATGGTCATTATCCTCATGCAATAAAAGAGTATTTTTGTTGTTCGGGCTTGTAAAGTAAGATAAAAGAGGTAGAAAATAATTCATTTTGTAGAGGTTGCGGTTCTGAATATTGAATATGAACCATCCTCCCTGCCCCCCCCAACCCCCACCCCAACACACACACTTTGGACATCCAAAAAGAGAGAGTTCCAATATAAATTCATTATTAGATCTAGTGGGATCAGGCTACAGATTCCCTGTATCCTCCAATTTCATGGTCAACTCCTTTGTAGCAAACACAGAATGCAATGAAATCAACTTATCTTTATCTGTAGACAAAATCCATTATAAAAATACAGATAGCAGATCAACAAGATTTAAGAATAAAGCTTGTCAGTTTGCCAGGTCTACGATAAGCCAGGGGAAGGGGAAGTAGTATTGAAGACATAGATTCACCTGGTCCCAGTATGGCAGAAAATTCTAACCAGAGAGGCAACTCCTTAAGAATGTTAGGCTTCAACTGCTTGTGATGCTATCCAGTTGATAGCAGCAACACTTTTCCTTCCCTCGCTGAAGTGCTAGATTATACAGTGGAAAAAATTTCTGAGCCTGAAGTCAGAAAGATTCATCTCCATGAATTCAAATCTGGTCTCAGATGTTCACTAGCTATGTGACTCTGGGCAGGTCCCTTAATCCTGTTTGCCTTGCTTCTTCATTTGTAAAATGAGCTAGAAAAGGAAAATCCAAATGGGGTCATGCAGAGTCAGTCACAACTGAAACAACTCAGCAGTGACAACAGAAGCAGTGTTGTACTGGTTGGTCTCTAGAGTTCCAAAATTCCCTGAAATCCCATTCATTTCAAACATTCTGCCTCCCATGATCTTTCAGTCCTTCATTCTAGTTGAGAAAAGCTATTCTCTTCAAACCCATTCTTGATAAGAGACTACAGACATACTGTGTATTTTATTAGCTAAGCAATGGCAATAGTTTGGTTTTTTTCTTTCTTATTAGGATAGGGAATTTAGGAGACAGATCTGATTATAAGCCCTCGAGGAAATTGGGTTTGTGTCTGAGTTTACTGGCTCGAGGATCCTAGATGATTTTTCCCTCTTCTATAATGCATCACAATGAATCCCTGAGATTGTTCAGGAAAGCAAGCTATCTACTAGGATAGACATAGATTACTGATCACAAAACTTGGAAAAGACCTTAATAAAGTAGCTAAGCTACTTATAAAAGACTTTGGTAAAGTAAATTACTTCCTTGTTTACAATCAGGAGCTTAGGGAATTTTCTCATTTTGTAGGCAAGATAAGAAAAACAGCTACTTAGGGATTCCTACTCATCAGGCACTCTGTTAATGGCTGAGAATACAAATCAAAAGAGAAGACATTCCCTACCCTCCAAAAGCTTAAAATCTATTGGTGAAAGAATACATAAAAGGAAGCTTAAAAGGCAGCAGAAGGGGAAGGAAAAGGTCAGAGAGTACCAGCCAGGGTAGGGATGGAGACATAAAGAAGGTAATGGTTGAAACCGGTAAGTTGTCAGCAAATGAGTAAACTGAGGACCAGACAGGCTGTGACCTGGATAAGGTTATAGAATTGGTTAGTAACTAACCAGAGAAGAGAATGCAGGGCTCTCTGTCCTTATCCAACATTCCTTTCACTATACCACTTTTGACCCATGTTAGAATTCTCTCTGTGTAGTGATATCTTCATGAAGAAGATTCACCTTCCCTTACTGAGAGGACAAATCTTATTATGCTCAGGACTTTGATCAATCCTCAGTCTTCCTTGGCTGGCTAAAATATCAGTTTATTTCAGATCTTTAACCACTATTACACTGAAGTTGACATTCCATGTTTGGGTGCTGAATTGAATATAGAATTTCAACAGACCTTCAACTTGTTCTGTATTAATTAAGCGGAAGCTGGGAACATTCCAAACCTAAACTCTCCAAACTGTTTTGGCAACCTTGAACTCAACCCTGCAAATGTGATCAGTAAATTCCTTTGTAAGTTACTTCAATTCAGTTAAACAATGGGCCATTCTATTAAAGAAAGCTTGATTAGGGGAGATTTGTTTTGTAGGAAGGCTCATACCTTTTGTTAATTTCTAATGAGACACTGGTTCTCAAGGGTTGTGATGCCCTCTGGCTCTGCAAAGTACATAAATACTCTGAAGTGAGATTTTACTTTGGGGCTTATTCATTGGAAGTGTTTGGCCAGATGAGACTCTGCTAAGGAGTTCCCCCAAGCACATCCTACTTTGAAAACCCAGATATTGGTGCTTATCTCTCTGGTAACTATGTGTGTATGTAATAGTCAGACGGTTGGATCTGTCTGTTGATCTGTGATGTATGTAATGCTTATGGTCAGACAGTTGAAAGCCCTTTCTGTTGGTCTTAATTTCTCTGTTTGTATTTTCTCTGAAGTTCAGGATGTTGAAATTTCCCCTGAACTAAGTGAACGATAGATGTGCTTAATCAAAGTAGATTGTTGACCTCTAAAAAGTTACTTTCCTTTCAGAAAAGCAGATCCAAGAATACACAGGCCATCCTGTGTATGTCAGGGTCCTTGCTGTTACAGTAACTCATTTTACAGATGAAGAAACTGAGGCAAACAGGCTTAAGTGACTAACTTAGTGTTGCAATAAGTGTCTGAGATCAGATTTGAACTCAGGAAGATAAGTCTTTTTGACTGCAGGGCTACACTCTATCCACTGCATCACCTAGTTGCCCTCAATTTTCATACTCTGAAGAAACATGGCACTGTCCAAACTTTACCCTGAAAATCATGCTTTGGCAACTCAGAATGGGAGAACTTTCATGAATGAAAATGGTTACAGCTACAATGGAGTTCCTGGCTGCCCATGCTCCTCTATCTTCCCTGAGTTCTCACAATTGTGTTGACTTTCCAGCTACACGGTTGGTGTGGCTTACACACTACTCTGTTTTTCTTGTTTCTGTTTATCTTGACTCACAATGATTTTGCTTAACAACACTAAAGGCTCTGCCCACTCTTAAATCTGTATGTCTACTGTTACACTTCTACTGAAGTTTCCCCATTACTTCATCTTTTGATTTGAGGAATTTGAAAGCCATTGCTAAGATAAGGAAGAACCATGCTATAAGTGAAAGAATGATGAACTAGAAGTCATGAGAGTTGGATCTGAGTCTATTTCAGTCTCACTATTAATGGAATTATGAACAACTCTTACTTCATTTTTCAGAACCTCAGTTTCATCACCCGAGGCAAGAAGAACCTTGAAGTTCTATCCATTTCTGCTCCTATGGTCTACAAAGTGGAGATAATAATACCTGGTATCAATTAGTCAGAAGGCAATCATTATCTGCCTATTGTGTGTCAGGCACTGTGCTGTATGATAATTGACACAAAGGCAAAAATGACAGGCTCCAGTGTTATGATGAGGAAAATGTTCTGTTATTCTTAAAGTATTGCAGAAAAGTGAGTTATTACATACATCTGACCTGGGAAGGGTAACACATTAAATTAGTATCTGCCACTAACACCTTTAGCATGATTAGTCTTTCAGATTAGGTGTGGTTTAGAGTCAAGCCCTAAGGGAATGGGATATTGGATAGACAAATTTAGAAGTAGAGTAGGCTTAGATTAGTCACCTCTGTGGGGAGCTCTGAAAAGCCAGTGAGTTTGAAGAGCTTGGGGACTGTAGAAAGTAAGTGGAAATGGGGTGGGGGGAGAGGTTGGGGGGGAAAATGCAAGCGGTCTGATTTGTAACTCTACCTCAACAGCTCTGACTCTGAAGTTAATCTCAGGACCCTCAGCTAAAGATTGCCTCCAGTTAAGGAGAAGCTTCATACAGTGCAACATAGGTTGTATTTTTAAGTCAGATGATGGGTTCAAATCCTATCTCTGATTCTCTGATATCTGTGTGACTTTGGACAAATAATTTCCTGTGCTCTGGTTTCTTTAATTGTAAAATGAAACAGCTAGATTACATGGATGATAAGGTCCCTTCCAGCTCTAGAGCTATGATCCTATGTCACCTAGTGCCCAATCAACTAGCTAGCAAGCCATTATTAAGTGCATCCTGTATGTCATTCATTTTGATTCTATCTCCGTGTTCCTGTATTTTGCCTCCCCAGTGACAATAGACACCTTTTGCTGTGTGACCTTGGGTAATTCACTTAATCTCTGTCAGATTTAGTTTCCTCATCCATAAAATGGGAATAATATGAACATCCACCTCACCAGGTTGTTGTGAAGGTAAAATGAGACTACATATATATTAAATACATGCATAAAATATATGTATAGTACTTTATAAACCAGTGCTGCATAAAGTGAATTATTATCAATCCCTGGCCTTCTTGACCTTTCTGCACTATTCTAGGCAGTTTATATTTTTGTAAATATTCTCTCATTTCACTTAAATTGCTAAACAATATTTGGCACTGTTGTACAGTTTTTCCTTCTGAAAATTCTCTCCTCTCTGGGATTTCGTGACGTTGCACTCTACCCTTCCTACCTGTCTGATCTCAGTTCTTTTTACTGAATGATCATCCATATAGCACTCCCTAGCCATGGGTATACTCAGAGAGTCTATTCTAGGTGCTTTTCTTTCTAAAATGTTCTATGTGTATACATTTTCCTATTTATTATTTAATTTCTTCATAGACTCAGTACCCATTAGATAATCAGTCATTATTTATTTAATAAAGAAATGAATTACCCTTTCTTAGGGGTCAGATTGTTAAGAATATTTTTATACCATAATTGTTCATTGCAATTTCATTTGGTGCAGAATAATAGGTCTTGGAAAGAGGGCAGCAGTGTCCCATCTTACTGAATTGAAATGACTTTCTATTGTTAATATGGTTAACTGTTGATTCACAGATGGTGCTTTCCTTAAAAAGATGAGATGAGAGTTATCACTCCCTTCCCCCAACCCATTTGCTCTGGCTAGAGCACATGTCATGGGACATTCATGGAGCTTAGTTCCTCTGACCACTTTCAGTGAGTCAGATGTGCTATGGCTCAGTTCTGACCCTAAGCTGTATGGGGTACCCTGCAGATAGAACACATAGATAGGGAAGTGACACATTTTTGAGTACCCTCATTATAAAGGGATGGCCCTTCCAGCAACCATTCCTAAAGCCTGGAACCCCAGAGATACAACTTGTCCTCCAGACCTAGGTGAAGGTAAAGAAAGGTTATAGACTTTCATCATGTGAGCATATTTGTTACAAGGATTTTCTTTTAATTTTATGTTTTTTAAATTTCAATGGGGGAGATGAAAGATAAATATCCTTTCATTGGTTAATTTTTAAAAGTCATGTGTAATTATCCTTCTTTTTTTAAAAATGGAAATAGTAGAAAGAAGACTTGAAGGGCACATACAGAACTCCTGCTCTGCCTTTCTGTCTGGCTATTAGGTCAGCCATCTACCAACATCTTTTTCTACTTCTTTTTCTTTTCCTCTCTTGGCAGAGAAATCTTTTCAAACACAGCTTTCTCTAGGTCTCTGCCAACTTACTCTTTCCTTTGCTGCACTCCTGACCAGGGTAGGTCATGATTTTATCTTGTTCCTTTTCTGCCACCATCAGTGAAATGGTCATATCTGGTGCTTTGCACCCTTGGGTCAAAAAGGAAAAAATGAGAAGCCAAGCATGCAGCCACTTGCAGATTTATAGAAATATTTGAGAGCTCCAGGATATAGCCTAATGGCTGATATTGGTCCTAAAGAAGGAGAGCAGTGACCTGGAAGTGCTGATCAAGAGAGTTTTGAAGGACAATGTTTCTGGATGGGTGTTGAAGTGAGAGAATTCGAATGTGTTTAGGGAGTGAGTTCACTGTGACAATGATTTCATTGAACATCTTCAAGAGAATAAGGAATACACTGAGTTGATTTGCTCAATAGCAAATATAGAGTTGCCATTTTAGCTGTATGTTTAGACCTCCATGAGAGACCATGTATGGGGATAGTTCAGTGACCTGAGTCCTGATACTTCTTCCACTCAGTGATATACCAGCAATATGGGAGGGATAATTTTAAAAATGCAAAAGTAGAGTGTTTCTAAGAATATTTGAATCATCAATATTGAAACTTCTCCTGGTTAGATTTTAAGAAAAGATTGATCCTGGTAGAAGGAGATGAGCCACAGGATGATCTAGAGTATAGGATTTACATGACAGCACATGAAAGCTATGTAGCAAGCTGCATCTCCATTTCTCCCTCTTTCTACTCCTTTCTTCTTTGTATTTGGGGTTCTGTGTTTGTAGCCCCGGGCCGAGAATAGGTCCAGCAGAGACCTCGAGAGATTCCTATTTGAGCAATACTTTCTATCAAATAAGTCTAGGGGTCTCCGGGAACTTATTTATTTTTACTTATTTATTATCTAATTCCATCCTCCTTATAGATTATATTACTTCTCACGAAGATTTTCACGAGTCACTATTCCAATTGGGCAGACCCCACAGGGATGGATGAACAAAAGCACTCTTCTCCCATGGTCCTTCTCTACCACTTACACTGAACATAACTTGTGATGAGACAGGTGTAAAATGAGGATCTAGGTAGATACATGGTGACATCTGAGCCTCACTCTAGAGCCAGGTGTACAACCCAGGCAGAGTTCTAGAATGGTAGACCAGTTGTGATCTGGCTTTACCTCTCCAGCCTGGGGAAGCCCTGCTTCCTGTCATTCTCACAGCTTGACTTGCTGCCCCAGTGTGAGAATGACATACAACAGAAGATCTGCAGGGTTCCTGGCCATCTGAAATAATTAGCTTACATGTTCTGTCTCTGTTAAATACTTAATAACTGTTCATTTAAGGTGGAGCCTCTCTGTTTATAATATATTAAGACAGTTTTTGAGCAAGGCACACAATCTCATTCTTTTCACCACTTCCAAAATAGATACATGAATATAACCTATTTTTCAAAACGGAAAACTGGCTAGTTCAGACCAGGATAGACTGAAAAGGATAGGTCATTGGAGGATACTGAAGGAGAAAAGAATGGGAACACTAGGAAAGGTTGTGAGTGAGAGCCCTGCTGACTTTGGAAAGAGCTAGGAAAGATTTCGGGTGGATTAGGGAAGAACTAGTTACAAAGACAGTGATAATTAATGACTTTGGAGTGGATCTGGTATTTTGTCCATGGCTATTTTTTACTTTTCTTTTTGTTAATTTATCTTTTTTATTATTCATTTTATTAATTATTTATTAATAACTTTAATTAATTTTTAATTTTTAACATTCATTATTAGATTTGAGTTCTAAATTTTCCCCCCTCCACAAGATGGTATGTAATCTGATACAGTTCATACATATAGGGTCATATTAAACATATCTTCACATTAGTCATGTTGTGGAAGAAAAATCAGAACAAAAAGGAAAAAACATGGGAAAGAAAAAGACACAAAAGAAAGAGAAAATAGTATGCTTTGATCTGCACTCAAACTTCATCATCCTTTTCTATTTGTGGATAGTATTTTCCATCAACAATTTTTTGGGGTTGTGCTAGATCCTAGCATTACTCAGAAGAGCTAAGTCTAACAAAGTTGATCTTTATACAATGTTACTGTTACTGTGTACAGTGTCCTTTACTCAACACTAGTACATGCAAGTCTTTCCAGGTTTTTCTTAAGACTGCCTGTTCGCCATTACACTGATGTACCACAACTTGTTTAGCCATTCCCCAATTGAAGAGCATCCCCTAAATTTCTAATTCTTTGCTACCACAAAAAGATCTGCTATAATTTTTTTTTTGTATATGCAGATCCTTTTCCCTTTTATGTGTTCTCTTTGGGATTTGGACCTAGTAGGGGGTATTGCTGAATCAAAGGATATGCACAGTTTTATAGCATTTTGGGCATAGTTCTAAATGCATTTCAATTTTCCACATCTTTTCCAACATTTATCATTTTCCTATTTGTCATAATGACCAACCTGATAGGTGTGATGTGGTATCTCAGAATTGTTTTAATTTACATCTCTGTATCAATAGTGATTTAGAGGATTTTTTCATATGACTATAGATAGCTTTAATTTCTTCCTCTGAAAACTGCCTGTTCATATCTTTTGTCTATTTATCAATTGGAGAATGACTTGAATTCTTATAGATTTGATTCAGTAATATATATTTAAGAAATAAGGCCTTTATCAGAGACATTGGTTGTATTGTTTCCCAGGTTTCTGCTTCCCTTCTAATCTTGGTTGCATTGACTTTGTTTGTGCAAAACTCTTTTAATTTAATGTAATCAAAATTATCCATTTTGCATTTCTTAATATTCTCTATCTTTTGCTTGGTCATAAATTCTTCCCCTTCTCCATAGATCTGAAAGGTAAATTATTCTTTGCTCTCCTAATTTGCTTATAGTTTCACCTTTAAGTGTGAATTGTGTACTGCTACTTTTATTTGTAAAACAATATCAGGAATACCTATCCCTGTTCTCTTCCTGCCTCCCCCCCCCCCGCCAACACACACACACCCTCCCAGAACTTAGCACAGTTTTTGGAACATATTAAGTCTACTAGTAGTTTATTAACTGTTTTTATTTTTTTGCATACTCTCTGCACAGTAGATTCTTCTTTTTCCCTTCTTCCTTTTCCTATTCTCATCTTTTTCTGAGCCCCTTCCTCCTTTTTTCTTTGTCTTTCTCCCTTTCATCTATTTCTTTTCCCCTCCCTGTCCTCTTCCATTTCTTTCCTCTGCTTTCCCCTTCATTACCCTCTCCACCACTAAGCCAGAGAAGAATATCCTAACTTCATTTTATTTCAGAAGGCAAATCTGTCATTGTCTGTACAAAAATGAAAAGACTTGTCCTCAGGGTATTCTTTTAAGGCTTTACATTCTTCCCTCCATGTGGATATATGTTTTCAGACCCAGGTTCCCCTTGAGAGAATGTTAGGTGCTCAAATGGTTATCCCCTGGGGTTTCTAAGTTCAGTACTGGGAAAGTCTACAGATCTGGGATCTTTGATGGGCCTCTGAACATAAGGAGGCAAGTCGGGTTCTCCATTCTCCAACCAACCTGTGAAAGGTCAAATATTAAAGAAAAGTAATATAGAGGGCCCCATTCCTGTTCATCACTTTTATCATTTTATCAAGACTACAGAGAGGCTAGAGAGAAAAGGGACACTTCAGGGCAGCAAACACTTTCAGGATAAAATCATAAAGCTCAACTGCCTTTCTCCATCATCTTTGACTCTCTAATTTGTGCCCCACTTAGGTCTGGAAAAGTGCTATTTGGAAATTGTCTTTTTATTCTTATAAAAATAATCCATGGACCCAGAAAGGATACCTTCCACCTCCACAGCTCCCTTCCTCCTCTCCTTAGAGACAATGGATGGATAATCACTGCGCAAGTCTTATCTGCCCATACTGTATATCCATAAAAACAAAAGAGACTGTCTTGTGCACAGAGATGAATCATCGAGGCATTAATTCTAAGGACATAGACATTTATTATTTTGTACCCTCTCATA
Source organism: Bettongia penicillata ogilbyi (assembly GCA_023548195.1). Lineage (NCBI taxonomy): Eukaryota > Metazoa > Chordata > Mammalia > Diprotodontia > Potoroidae > Bettongia > Bettongia penicillata. The sequence continues at coordinate 45,439 of JAJHZJ010000778.1, read as the reverse complement.
AATCTCACAGATTTAAGGATGAGACCTGAACATCCTCAAATTCCCATATTTCATTGTAGACCAGTAATCTACAACTAACACTAACTTTCAATCCTGTTTTGTTATTAATAATTAATGCCTTACCACCTCTCAGATGAGCAAGTTCCATTTTGTTTTAACTACCCCCGTAAAGACTGACTGTGTATCCTTTTCATTACCCTAAAGCCACCTTTGTTGTAACATTGAAAGAGGCAGCACAAAACATTGGACCTGGAAAAAAAAAGTGTCTGCAGGTTCAGTATGAGGGGGAATGTCTGGGGATGGAGGAGTTTTAGTAGCCTATTAAACTCAGCGTGTATCAACAGTGTGAAGGACAGTCAAAAAAGACTATATTAAGAAGGATCCAACTTTCAGGAGCAAGGAGGTGACAATTATACTTAGAGGTTGTGTAATGGATGGAAAGCCTACTTCAGATATAGGAACTTCAGGGGTTCAAGTCCTACCCTCAGCAAATCATCTAACCTCTCAACATCTCTGGCAAATTGCTAAGACAGTAAAATTGCAAAGCCTTGTACAGATCTGTATTGATGAAGGGGGTTTCTTCATTAAGAACATTTTGTATGAATGAAATCATGGGTCTAGTTTCTCCCCTGCTTCTCCCTCCCCTACTCAAAACAAACAATCAAATAAAAAACCAACAACATTGTGTCTCTTTGTTGGTCAGATCACATTTGAAGTAGTGTTCAGTTCTGACTACCACCATATAGTAAGAAGGTGAAATGTAAATGAAAAATTGATCAAATCACCTGATTCCACTTCTCAATTGAATCAGTTAAGCCTATGCCTTAGACTGGATGCAAAGAAGTCCTTGAAAATCATTGGATGAACTAAAGTACATAATACAGGAAGAATGTTCAGATGGATTGAGGAGAATAGTCGTTCCTTGTGGGGTTTGTATTGAATAGCCTACCTTTGGTACAGTCTCCTCTATGCTGTTCCCTTCCTCCCCTCCAATTCCTTCTCATGAACTTAGATGGAAAGCATCCACTGGCATGACAAGCCTCCTCAATCAATTCAAATATGCTTCCTGTGCAAGGTGAGGACATAAATTGATCAAAGACTTTGTCAACTTAACCTAAAACCATATGGTTGATTCCATTTCAAGGTGTTCTCATCTTATTAAGGTGTTAGCATCTTGACTTCCTTTAAATGTACATTTTAATTATGACTGACTCTCTGTGACTTCATTTGATGTTTTCTTGGCAAATATACTGGAGTGATTTGCTATTTCCTTCTCCAGCTCATTTTACAGATGAGGAAACTGAGACAAATGGGGTTAAGTATCTTGCCCAAGGTTCCATGGCTATTAACTATCATGAAGATAAGTCTTCCTGATTCCAAGTGCAGTACTCTATCCACTGTGCCACCTAGGTGTACCTTACTTTAAATAGGGTTGAGTAATTTGGTTGATTCACTTCATCAACCCCCATTCTTACAAAGAGAAAGAAAGAAGATATGCTAAAGTATTTTCTGGGCTTCCAGAGGACAAATAACCATGATCCAGGCCCATATCACAAAGAAATTAGATAAAGGATGTAGAGATGTTTGACCTGGAGAAAGGAAGCTATTAGGGTGGGAAGAGAGTAGGCAGGAATAATGACAAAGGTAACTGTCTTCAAGTATTGGCAGGACTGTCCAAACCCATTTGTATTATACTCTTTTTTTTTGCTTATAGAAAAGTGATTAGACTGGTTTTGTTTGGTCCCAGAGGACAGAATCAGGATTAATGGGTGATAAAGAGACAAATTCAATAGTTTCCCTCATCAGGGGATCTTTTTTTTTCAACCAAAGAAAAACAAAGTGTATTAAAAAATCCGTCATATTGGCTAGACTCTTAAGGAATCTGAGCATTTGTAACGCTAATGTAAGAGGGCCAGATTGAATCTGAGCACTTTCATGGAAACAAGATGGATCTTATATACAGAAGGACTGTGGGGAGGGATCTAGGGTTGGCCAAGTAGTCTGAGGTGATTGGAAGAGGGGTGTAGGGAGAATCTTGATGGGAGTGGCCAGTGGGTTGGGATGACTAGAGGCTGGAGGTCAAAAACCAAGGGAAATGTCAGTTATTATCCTCATCATTATTAAAAATTATAGCTGAGGTCCTTCCCAACCTGAAATTGCAGTTCTATAGTCTTACTCTGCCACTGTCCATGTGACTTCATATCCATCTTCAGTGTGTTCTTTTGCAAAAGGTCAATAATAATGATAATAAACTAAATGCATTTCATATTATCTTCTTTCATCTTTACCACAACCCTGTGAAGCAGCTGCTATTATTATCTTCATTTTGCAGATGAGGAAACTGAGGCAGAAGGAGGTTAATTAATGTGCCCAGGATGGCACAGCTAACAAGTGCCTGAGGCAGGATTTGAACAATGCTTCCACTATGTAACTCAGTATTTTGTAAGGGCTGAATAAGACAGATAAAGGATATGAAAGTATGTTATAGTTCTATACATTATGCAAATATAAAGGGTTATCTTTATTACAATTATTCAATTATTATTGCAACTATTAGCATTGCAACTCAACTATTATTCATGATAAAAATGCAATATTAAGAGAAATTAGGCATGTTTTTAAGGACATCTCTAAATTCCTGAGGTTCATAATCCCATTTACAGAAAGTTTTCCTGGAATGGATGGATGGAATATGGATCTGACTCACTGTTATTTTAAACACATCCTTATTTGTTATGGATATCTAGGACTATTCATCCAAAAACAATTCCCTTTTATTTAGCCCCTCTTCCTCCTGGTCTCCTGGAGCAACCCTACACTCAGCTCCTTCCACCAAAGATAAAGTACATCTGCAGGGGGCGGTGATGTTTCACCAGGATTTGGAGGGCGTTTAGTGACTCCCTCGAAGATACTGTTGCTGCAAGAGGTAAAGCTGATAGATTTCCTTTCTTTGCTCTTGCAGCTTAAGAAAGGTTCAATAAGTCAGCTGTCAGAGGCTGGGTCCCTTGCAGGCTAAGGAATTTCAATTTCAAAGTACAAGAGATTGAAGTCTTGAAACACAAGATCATCAAACACTAATGATTCTTGAATGCTTCTAGAGCCGTGAATAGGGTAAGAAATAGTGGATTTCTTCAAGGGGCACTGAGTCTGACATCGGTGCTTGCTCTCAATTCCTTCTACAGGCATTGCAAGGAGCTGAGGGAGCTCAGATGTGAAACGAACAGACCATTTGAAGGGACAGGGAAAAGAGGCTGGACATCCACCAAATTGCTTTCAAAGCAATTAGAAGGGGTCTACTCAGTTCCCAATCTCATTTCTGAGCATCTCATCGAGAGGGCATCTCTTAGACACCTTCCAAGGGGGAAGGGGGAGCCAAGAAGTAGGGGATTTCGAAGTGAATTTCACACTTGACTGCTTGGGCTGTGCCTGGGGCAGGAGCCACAAGCCAAATACTCATGGAAAACTCCAAAGAAATTACATCACCTTTGGGTCAGGAACAGAAAAGAAATATAGGTGACCTGTTCTTTGAGGAGGCTGATTTTTTTAAGTCCCTCAAATAAAAAAATATCCACATGTTCTTCCTACCCCTGCCCAAATGTGCTCCCATTGAAATAAACATTTATTCTTACTCAAGAGACATTAAGCTTTGAAATGATGCTTCAAAAGAAGGATTTTCTCTTCATTTTTCCAGTTTGGGGAATTCACTGTGTGTAGGAGTGGTGGAAAAGTGCTTACTCCCAGTAGTTTGTGGGTACTCTGTAGCTATATGCTAACAAGAAACGGTGTAGGGTCTGGGGAGGTCTTAAGCTGGGGTTTGCAGGTTAGATTTCGGGGGGAGGGTGTCTATGAACATGGTTTGAAAAAAATTACATCTTTATCTTCATTGATCTCTAAATGAAATACAGAATTTCTGTCAATTATGAGTTTTAACAAGCAATCTGAGAAGATGACACATACACACAAAAAGATGAATTATTCCTGAAATAAGAAAACCTTAAAATAGAAGTTGGGATACATAGTATTAGGTACAGATCGCATGCCGTTAGCAAACTTTCTGGGACCTGCATTTATCACCTAAGCCCTGGGAATACACCTGGTCCTTGTTCCCAGAGAAGAGAAAAGATTCTATGGCCTTAGTAGCATCTGATCTGCGTTGAACTCGAAGCAAATGTCCTTCATGTGTTATTTCTTTCCTCAAGATCATTTACAAGGCACAAACCTAGCTAAGGGGTGCGGACCCCTTGTCTCTATAAGTCTTAAATCATGAACAGCCAGCTCCTAAGACCTCTTCCGGTGCATCTCTGGGTTTAGATTCTGATTGGGAAGGGAGGATTACTTGAAGCAAGTCATGACTGCTTTCTCTCTATGTCCACGTACCTTTCCATGAAGTATGTGCTTGAAAACTAACAGTACCCTCCTTCTGTCAGATCACAGAAAAGCTTTTGAACTTGACACATTGCTTCTTGTTTTACCTGTATTATTATTGTTAGCTAGCTGTATATCCGTGGACAAATCATATTACGTGCTTGGGCCCCAGTCTGATCATGTATACCCATACTTCTCAAATGTTTTTGCTCTCAAGACCCCTTTACACTCTTAAACAATTATCGAGAACCGTATCAAGAGGAGAGGTTTTGTTTATATGGGTTATATCTAGAAATATTTAACATATTCAGAATTAAATCCGCATTATTAGCTGTGAAAATAATTTTGATCTTATAGACCCTCTGAAAAGTTATCTCTGAATCACACTTTGATAACTTCGGAGCTATAATAAGGCGAAGGCAGCTAGGTAGGGCAGTCAGGAATACCTAAATTCAAATCTGATCTTGGACATTTAGTGACTGTGTGACCCTGGGCAAGTCATTTAACTTTGTTTGCCTCAGTTTCCTTAACTGTAAAATAAGCTGGAGAAAGAAAATGGCAAACCACTCCAAAATCTTTGCCAAGGAAATCCCCAAAGCGATTAAAGTATTTCTTTTTCCACCAAGAATCAGACATGACTGAAAAAAAAATGAACAACAACATACAAAGCAAGGGTTAGACTATGAAGGTTTCTTAGGATCAGTGAATACTTTTTGAAATCTGGATAATTGTGCTTCTACATAATTGGTTTCCTTTGTGATTTTATATATTTTATAAAATGAAAAGCATTATTCCAAAAAGGAATCTATAGTCTTCACTTGAAAACCAAAGATATTCAGGATGCAAAAAATGTTGGGAATATCTTGCCTGAATGATCTTTAAGATCCCTGCAGCTCTGAATTTCTAAGATTCCGTAGGGACTATGTCTGCTTGGAAGTATCCCAGTAACTTACAGTAATGGGAAATTTCCAGCATAAATTTAATACCAGCAGAACTCAGAACTGGTTGTCTATGTGCAAGTGACATAAGAGGCAGACACAAATAGTCAAGGTCAAGTGAGAGGAGAAGGAAGGTAATGCAGTAAATGGCTACACAAAGGAAACACTCCCGTGCTGGCCATGTTTCCTCTGACCTTGGCTTGTGAGCATTGAGAGTTCTATTACTGTCACTCTCCTGGATTCTTCTATCCTTCTCACTCAGATCATATGTCTGGAGCTAGAAGAGCACAGAGCTCAAAGCACCTCTGGTATAAAACCTTTATTTTATAGATAAGGAGACCATTGAGTAATTGGTTTGCCCTATATCACACTAGCATCACAGAGGATATTTGAACCCAAGTCTTATGTATAGAAAGGTCTCAGTCATGAAGTTTTTCTCTTTTAATCTGAGAAGTCTTGATCTGGGAAACATCAGTGAGAGCTTGAGTTGCCAGGATGCTAGAGGAAGAACCAAAGAGTTCTAATCCTGAGGCTGTCTTTTCCCAGGGATTGTGTTTAGAAGACTCATCAAAACTTATGCATTATAGTCAAAATGTAGTAGTAGTAATAGTAATGGTAGTAGTGGTAATGGTAGTGGTAGTGGTGGTGGTGGTGGTGGTGGTAGTAGTTGTAATAAATACTTCATACCTTTAAGGTATGCACAGCATTTTACATATATTATCTCATTTCATCTGATCTGTCATCTTGATTAAAACAACTGAGATAAACCCCTTGATCTCCTTGATGTTGAGATGGGAGATCACTCAGTTTATTTCCATGGCTCAGAAATCACCAGAGAGTAAAGTTTAGGAGAAGGTAGAGTCACAATGTTCTGTGTCTGGAAAAATTGACCATGTTGCTTATGACCAAAGGTGTTGGGTGTGCTGATCCAATTTGGCTGTAGCTATGTGGTAGTGAATAGAATGTTTGGCCTAGAGTCAGGAAGATCAGAGCTTAAATCCTGTCTCAGCACTAATTAGCTTTGTGAATCTAGGCTAATCACCTAAAAGTCTCCTCATCTGCAAAGTGCAGGGATTTAGGTTTGACAGCCACCAAAGAGGTTGTCCACCACTCTAAACCTGTTACCCTGTGATCACAGTTTAAATTAAGTTTATTAACATAATGAATCAAAGACAGATTCCAATGGAATGTGGCAAAATGAACTGATGAGAGTATCTTAGATATGGCAGAAACAGGAAAGGGTCAATTATCCTTGAACCCCAACAAGCTATAAGTGTTCTAGATGTCCATGATCCTTGATGCTGGGAAAGAATTAATTCTCCTAGTTTCTCAGGACACCTCCAATGACCCACCCTTCACCTGACTCCTGGATCCTTTAGTCTTTGACTAGATTGAGTTTAACATCAACCTCTTGTCAGGATGAAAGCTCACAAGAGACTTCCCAAAAGGGGGTTGTGGAAAGTGAGCTGGAATAGGCAGGATGTGTTGGCACAGGGAACTTGAGTTAGTAAATGAGATGCAACAGGTAAAAGAATATATCAAGGTGATAAAGTTTATGAAGCGTGTGCCACTCTTTGGCACCACATTATCAGGTTTCACAGTCATGTGTAGGGCAGTTAGGTGATGCCATAGTGCACAGAGTACCAGGCCTGAGATCAGGAAGACTCATCTTTGTGAGTTCAAATTTGGCCTCAGACACACATAAACTGTATGACCCCAGGCAAGTCACTTAACTCTGTCTCAGTTATCTCATCTGTAGAATGAGCTGCAAAAGGAAATGGCAAACCACTCCAGAATCTCTGCCAAGAAAACCCAAATACAGTCATAAAGAGTTAGATATGGTTGAAAAACAGCTAAACAGAAACAAAGGCATGAACAAAGTGTGAACTGACAGACCTCAACACACTCTATACTCAACAATGACATTCTCTTTTAATAATCTACAAGAAATTTGGCCAGCCTTAATTAAGGGAGGAAAAAAAACTCTCTAGTATCATTGACAAGGGGAAGCGATATTCCAAAATCCTCTGCCTTCAATATCTACAAAAGAAATCAGTACCTATTATATTTAATATACTGCTTTATTAGAATTGACAAATAAATCTAGAACTACACCAAAATATATTTTTTCTTTTTTTCTGAAAAAAGCAATGTTACTTTTAATCACAACCTCAGCATAGTTCATGGTATATTTTTACTCATCTCTCACATTAAGAGCAGCACAGAATGTCCTATGAAGAAATATTTGAGGCCCTAGAGATAGAGATTAGTTACTCTTGATAATCAAGATATTCAGAGCTGTAAAAACAAACCCTCTCTTGCTTTTGCTTACTAGTAACTAACCACTAGTAGTTATCAGTAAGGCCTGGGGCTCAAGTACGTAGAACATCAGCACCTACAGCTTCCCTGGGACAGGAGTGAAAGGATTTTATCTACCCCACAGCATCATGGGCTTTAATTTGGGGTTGGGGGCAAAATGGATCAGTCAGATGACAAGCTTATACTAAGTGCCTACTCAGTGCCAAGAACTGTGCTAAGCTCTGGGAACTGATAAATCAGCCAACAGTGGAAGGCTTGGCTTCCCTTACGCCATGGGTCCTTAACCTTTTTTGCATCATGGATCTCTTTGGCAATCTGGAGAAGACTATGAATCTCTTCTCAGAATAATTTTAAATGCACAAAATGAAATACATGTGATTACAAAGGTGAGTGAAATTTTTGTTGTTAGGTTGTTTTAGTCATGTCCAACTCTTTGTGACCCCTTTTGGGGTTTTCTTGGTGAAGATACTGGAGTGGTTTGCCATTTTATTCTACAGCTCATTTACAGATAAGGAAACTGAAGCAAGCAGAATCACACAGCTAGTATCTGAGGCCAGATTGGTACTCATGAAGATGAGTCTTCCTGATTCCAAGTCCAGCATTCTATACACTGTGCCACCTACTGACCATATGGTGAAAATAGATATACTTTGTGTGTGTGTGTGTGTGTGTGTGTGTGTGTGTGTGTGTGTGTATGTGTGTGTATGTATAAAATATATTTTCTATCCAAGGTAACAGACTCTCTGAATCATGAAGTCCAAGTTAAAGTCACCTGTCTAAAGCAGATGAAATCATGATTTTTTTCTGTTTTTATTTCTGTGCTGGTTATGTTTCAGCAGGGTGGCCTAGTGGATAGTGTTAGATTCAGAGTCAGAAGGACCTAAGTTTGAATCCAGACTCATATACTTATAGAATCCAGACTCATATACTTATAAGTTATCTGGCCCTGTGCTTACCCTCTTACTTTCAATGTCCTTATCTCTAAAATGAAAAACTCAAATGATTCTTTTCCATTTGTTCTTGTTCTCCATGTTTCTCATCAATAAATTAAAGATAACCAGATACAGTTCCATAACATTTCAAAGCAAGAATGTTCTACAGAGGTCATCTAGTTCAATATCTTCACTTTGCAAATGAGGAAACTGAGGTTTGGGGTTTAATATAACTAAACAATGGAAGCAAATGGAAAAACTGAGTTATTTTCTCTCATCAATGAGATCTGTCTGAAAGTTTCAGTCTCCTGTTGTCTTCTCTAGAAATGAGAAAGTAAAACTTACTTCAGGAGGTGAGTCAGGTGGTGATCTGGCTTGGATTACAAACCTCTGGGTTCTGTTTTTCCCTCTGCCTCTCTGTTTCATGATTGCTTCAATTTGCACTCATGGACCTAACACCCTGAGTACATCATCAGCTAAAGGGGAAAAATATGCACTGAGAATTTTTATTTAATCAAAGTCTTATTACTTTTTAAACATTCCTTTTTTGATGGTAGAGTACCGAGAGACTACAGTACAGCAAACAGGCCATTTAGTTCTCAAGACATCCCTGTTGCTAATGTCTGTGGAGGATTATACATCCAATTTCTCTCTCTAATGATTTGCAAACCTTGACTTTGTAGTGAAAGAAAAAATAATCACATGGCTAAGGATGTGCCCTGTGGCAAGCAGTTATGCAAATGGTTATAGTGGACTGAATGAGAGAGAGAGAGAGAAAGAGACAGAGACAGAGAGAGAGAGAGAAAGAGAGAGAGAGAGACAGAGAGAGAGAGAGAGAGAGAGAGAGAGAGAGAGAGAGAGAAAGAGACAGAGAGACAGAGACAGAGACAGAGAAGGTATCAGACTTCCTTTTGCGCTTTTCTTCTACCCCAAAACTCTCTCCTAAGCTCCACTGAAGGTTTCCCTCAGATAGGGTAATACTTATTAGTCTTGACAGAAGGCATTCAAATGCAGTAGCAAGTCATAGACTTCCATAACTAAACGACATCTTGAGAGAATGGTCAAGTTCAGCTCCTTGACTTTGGGCAAGTGAATTTCTCTGTCGATGAGAAGCGATAATCCTATGTTTTCTTCCAGAAGCTCTCCAAAAACGGAAACCTACCGCTTTTCTTTCTTTTTTTTTTTTTTTTTTGGTCTTATCACCAGTACCACCTGACTAGGATGTCCCCTGGCTTCCCTTCTGTCACCTAGATCATTGCTGATACAGCCAGTGCTATTCTGTCAGGTTCTTATATAACAAAAACAACAAACATTATAATAACTCAACCAGGAAATATTCATTAAGTTAAGCATTCCTACAACATGGCACGCACTATGCTACATTTTATAGTGCACACACACACACGCACACACTGCACACATATATGCATGTATGTATGTACATAATATCTAGAGAGGCAGCTAACTGGCTCACTGAATGGAGTGCTGGGCCTGGAGTCAGGAAAACCTGAGTTCAAATCTGACCTCAGACACTTATTAGCTATCACTTAACTTCTATTTGCCTCTGAAGAAGGAAATGGCAAACCATTTAAATATCTTTCCCAAGAAAATCCCAAGGATGGTATTGGCAGGTTATGGTACATGGGGTTACGAAGAATTAGAGGCACCTGAACAACAATTTATATTCAAACATATACACACACACACACGCATATATATATTTGCATAATATATATCATACATATTATGTATATGATTATGTATATTTTTTATTTGAGTTTCACAATAAATCTAGGAAATGCCACTATTATAACCATTTTACAGAAGAAGAGATTGAGAACAAGAATTACCTCTTGCCAGGAGTCAAAGCTAATAAATTTCTGAGACAGGATACCAACTCTGGCATTCTAGCCACTCCATCACTTTTTTTGCCTTTTCCTGTACCAATAACCAAAACCAAGATGAGAGGCAAGTCAGCTTGTTGGCTCCCTGTTTCTCTTTGGTTTTGGGTTCTAGTGTCAAAATGTTGCACTTTGCCCAGCTGTCATTTCACCATTGATGGCAGAGGTGTTTTTGCCAGGAATTTTTATTTTGCAGTAAGTTATTGTCATTAGAATTAGGAAAGATAACAGCAGGGATAATAAATCAAAGTGGATGTTTCCTCCCCATCCCCATTTCTTCCAGCCAAGCAGAGGAGGGGGAGGAGTAGGGGAAGAAAGGAGGTATAATACAGTATTCTGCCCTTTGCCCCAGAAAAAGCTCTAAGCTTTTGGTTAAAACAAAGGAAAACCAAGCCTCTTTCTATCCAAAGTGGGTAAATGAATTCTTTGCCAAATTGGATGAGCATGAAGCAGTGAGCTTGGAGCCAGCTATAGATGGTGGGTAGCCTTTCTCTGCTTCTGCATGTAGTTGTGCTCTATCAGTAGCAGGGAACTGGCCAAGGTAGTTCAGTCAGCACAGAAGGGAATGTTTACTGGGTCAGTAAAGGCAGTAGAAGAGGGTCTGTTTCTGGGCTCTATGAATTCTAGGCTCCATGCCTAATGTGTGGCTGTAATGCTCATAGGCTTATCACTCAATCCCCTTCCATGAAAAGACATAATCAGCTATTAAACAAAAGGGGGTAGTAGACAAACTACCTTTACCAGCCTTTCCAGTAAACTCATAGGTGCATGGCAGGGGCAATTCAATCATCTCTAATGCCTGGTATTAACAATCTCTAGTCTTAAAGTCATAAATCTCAAGTTCAATCCCTGGTTCTAATATACATCATCAGTATAATCCTGGGCTGATCACTTAGCATCTGAGGTGGTGAAAATTAGTCATGGATTTAGAATTAAAGACCCTAGTGGAATTCCTGGTTTTGCCACTTAATAACTACATGATCTTGGGCAAATAATTTAACCTCTCTGGGCTTCAGTTCTGTTGTCTATAAAATTAGCAGATTGGATTACATGCCCTCTAAAAGCCCTGGTCCATAGTTAACTCATTTATTAAAAGGAGATAATAATATTTATTTTATGTATCTTATGGAAGGATGTTATAAAGAAAGTTCTATGTGACACTTGTAGTGTTTTATCAGCATGAGTTAGGCAAAGTGTAATCATAAAGGTGTTGGGACAATTATCATCCCCCAAATGTGCTTCTCATCATTCTGTCCATCAGTGAGCATTTATTATGTACCAACCACTATTCTAAGTGCTAGGGATAGAAAAGGGCCCCAAAATAGTCCTGCCTTCAAAAAACTTGTAGCTTAATTGAGGGGGGCAGCTAGGTGATGCAGTGGATACAGCACCAGTGCAGGAGTAGGAGGACCTGAGTTCAAATCTCACTTCAGACACTTGACCACTCACTAGCTATGTGACCTTGGGCAAGTCACTTAACCTCAATTGCCTCATCCTGGGTCATGTCCAGTCTTCCTGATGAATATCTGGTCACTGGATTCACTGGAGAAGTGAGGCTGGTGACCTGCACAGCCCTCCCTCACTCAAAAAACAAAGTCGAGTGCAAGTCATGTCATTATTTCTCTGATGGCATGGTCTTCTTTGGCAACGAAGGATGAACATACACACAAGCCTAATAGAGGAGATAGTGTGTGAATACATAAGTACCTATGAGTTACATAAAAAGTAAATGTAAGGTAACATTAGAATAGATGCTGGTGGGTACCAGTAAAGGTCTAGTGTATAAAGTGCCTTTTTTTAAAAAAACACAATTCTACCAGTAGGATCCGAATCCTTTGGGTTAAGATTTTGCAATTTCTGAGTTCCTTTTTGAAGACGCAAATATCCTGGAGGTGTGATAATACATTTAGTCGACCAAATAAGCATTAATTAAGTGCCTCCTATATGCCAAGCTGTGGGGTAGGCATTGAGAATATAAAATCCTTGCTCTCAAGCTTATTTTCTGTCCACTATCTTCCATTAACACATTACGTTAAAATGGCTAATCACATTTGCTTTCTAACCCAACAGCTCACTGAAAGTAAAGTCTTAATGCTAGGAAATCTAGGATTGGTAACTTTTGATAGGAGTTGTAGGAAGAGCTATCTCCCAGAGGCATCAATGAGGAAGGCAAGTGGAGGTGGCCGGAGGTAAAGATGCCATCACAGGACACCAGGCAACTAACAGTAGTGCCAGAGTCATAGGTCTCCTACCATTTCATGGGAAGAGAATGTACTAGGTCAGGATAGCAAGATTTTTATGCAATCTTTGGTACTAGTGACCTTTACTTCACAATTTTCTTCTTTTTTCTTTCAGAAACTTAAGTTTTCTCTTCTCTATAATGAGGGGGTTGGACAAGTTGATCTTGAAGGTCCCTTGGAGTTCTGACATTCTTATTCTGTGATTCTCTCTGCTTTGCAATTTTGCCTCAGGGCCAGTCCTGACAACATGGATGGAAAATGAATTCACTCTGCCTCCTTCTTACCTGCCTGGCCAGTGCCCAGGCTAGCAAGTGTTCTTCCTCTGTCATCAGCATGGCTCTTCTAGATTCTGGCCTTGAGGAGTCAGTTGACACCAAACTCTCTTTGTTCTCTGGATCCTTGGGCTTAGAGTTGCCTCTAAGGGATTCAGTCTCTTCGCTTTATGGATTTTTTCCAAGGAGGCAAACTGCTCACTTGACAGCTCTGAATGGAAACACGAGATTTCAGATGGTAGGGAAGACCCTCCAGGGAAAACCAACTTCAGAGTCGTTTATAAATTAGCCAGATTCAAATATTTCCATCTGGATTGGGCCAGGAATGAGAAAACTGTCTTTGGGGAGAGGGAACCCTCAAAGGTACCTGATACCCAAGCTAATGTGGAGCTAAAAATGGGAGCACCACATGAAAAAGAAAGAAAATCTCAAGAAAACTTTTCAGCTAAGTTAATTTTCTGTTCACCAAGTTCAGTTCTGAGTATAGAAGAATGGGGGAGAGACTGACAGTCCTTTATTAGGAACTCCTGCAAGCCAGACAAATCATCCTGTGAAATGTTACTTTTCAAATTGTTTGTGGCCAAACCATTTCTTTTGTGACTGCATCTTCCTCTCATGGACCTTTTCCTTCCTTTCCCTCTGGCCTTCTCCATCTCTCTCTCTGGCCGATTTGTCTTTTTTCTCCCTTACCCTTCAGCCCTCATGTGTCCCCTGTCTTCTAATTCCAACCCAGAGTCTAGTTTTGGGAAGAAAGTTGCCATGGTGTTGTGGAAACAGCTTTGGATTAGTTGTCAAAGAAAACACAGAGAGGGGTAGAAGGAAGACACTATCAAGAAAACTTGAGTTCTATTTCTCCCCCTGATATATACTAGCTGTGAGACCTTGGGCAAATCTCTTAATCTCTCAATGCCCAAGAAATCTCTCAAATAATATAAATTGTAGTAAGGGGACCTAGAGCCTGATGGAAATTTCTCATCTGGAAATATCCTTTATCAATGAAATTTCAAATTCAATCTCTATTAATATCCTTTGTATCAAAGGTTCAATGCTCTGATGCTTTGAGTTTGTGTGATCTTGGAAAAGTCACTTAACCTCCATGTACCACAAAGTCTTCATCTGCAAAGTGAGGGAATAGACTGAATGATCTTCAAACACTCTTCCAATTCCAAATCTAATACCTCTTGAGAACTTACTGTCCTTCCTACTTTGCCATAAATTGTTTCTCTTAGTCCAGACTGGACAAGTGTCTAATTTGGGGATGACTGAAGTTGAAACAGAGCAGGCCAGAGGCCGGTGTGTCAGGAATCAAATGGCAGTTTAATTAGTTTCAGAATGAGGGAAACATTTGCAAGTACAAGCCCTCCTTTGGGGTACAGAACCAGAATTCGGTGATGAGAACAGGAGCATAGTACAAAGAACAGGGATTGTGAGCATGTCAGATATGTCATGGATGTTGACTGTCAGATCCCTGGGGACTAGGGGTAGTGAACTTCTGGTGCATAACACTTTGCCAGAGGGTGAGATTATCCAGAGTGCAAAGGACTACTGTTATGCCAAATTCAGGTCACAGCCTGCTTGCTAGGCCTTACTTAGCTCTGGGAAACAGGGCACCTTCAAAATATTTTGACAGCACTTAATAACTGTTTATAGATGTCTATTAATTGATTTGATTGATGAATCTGGGAACAAAGGAACTGAAGTGGCGGTTGGGTTTTGGTATTTCAATCAGTGAGGGACTTAGTCAACTGTCTTTGTAAAAGTATCTTCCAGCACCAACTGATTTCTTACAAAGGGAACAATTTTACACTTGCAAACTTAATCCAAAATAGACATCCTGACAGAGGCATGTGTTAATGGGAAGAGAGCTGGACCTTGAGAAATTGGGAAGTTAACCTCTCGCTATCCTTTTCCATGTTTGTCTCCTGCTTAGCAGCATCTCTGTTCTAAATGCTTACCCTCTGTTTTATCCTTCATCTCCAAATGCTTTAACAGGTATCTGACTCCTATTGGGCCTTCCTTTTAGTTCTGAGAATGGCAAAGTATCTATGTGATATAGGGCAAAGAGCACTAGACCCACAGTCAAAGGAATTTTGCCTCAACTTGTTCAGTCACTTTTTGGTTGTGTCCAACTCTTCATAACTTTATTTGGGATTTTCTTGACAAAGATACTAGAGTGAGATTGCATAAATTGATCGTGGGTTTCATTAAGATAAACAGTGTAGACAACTGGGGGTAGCTAAGTGGTGCAGTGGATAGAGCACCTTTCAAATCTGGCTTCCATCTCTCACTAGCTGTCTGACCTTGGACAAATCACTTAACCCTATTTACCTCAGTTTCCTCTTCTACAAAATAGATAGGAGAAGAAAATGGCAAACCATTCCAGTATTTTGACAAGAAAACCCCAAATGGGGTCATGAAGAGTCAATCACTTGCCTAAGTCACATGTGTAGGAGCTAGAATTTGAACTCAGGACTTCTGATTTTGGATCCTGCACTTTTTTGTTCCACCATTCCAGAAATATCCAGATGTGGTAGGCTATATGTGGAGGGGGTGGTATGTGATCACTTGATAGGGATGTTATGGAACAAAATCTTGTTCAAGTATGGTTTGAGAGAGCCTCAGAGGTTCCCTCTGCCTCTGGGACTCTGTGATATTAGTCATGTGAACTCAAATAAGTTACTTAAAATTCTCTTAGCCCAATTTTCCCCCCCATGTGGAGAGTAAGGGTCTTGAACTAAATGATCTCTAAGGATCCTTCTTAGCTCTGAATCCATGATTCTATGTTAATAAAACATGCTAGCTAGCTTGATGGTTGAAGGTATTACTTCTCCAAAAGGGAATTTCATTTTAATAGAAAGTCTTGGAAGCTGGAAAGCCTTCAAGCCCCAAAGGAATAAGTGTCTAATGATGGGATTTTAGGCATTGCGGCTGAGCTATAGTCAGAGCTGGTCTAGATGAAAGTGGGCAAAAGAGGCAGCTGCCTCCGGGCAGCATCTAGGGGTAGAGATGGAGAAGGGCAAAGGATCATAGATTCATATATGGATCAAGAGCTGAGAGGAACTACAGTGAAGCACTTTTTGACACTACTTTAAAAAATAAATGCACATATTTTTAATGCCAGAAAATCCCACTTTCTATGACTTGTAGAAATTTATTTCATGATAAATCAGGTTTCGTGTATAGCAGTTAAGGTTCAGTGGACAACAGTAATACATAAAGACACAGAGAATAAAAAAAAGTAGTAGACTTAACAAAGCACAGTGTAACAGAAAGAGAGTACTGGATTGGGAATCTGGGAGTCCAAGGGTCTGGGCTGAACTCCTGCTTCTGCCATTACGACCTTGGTTATTTTACCAGCTCTGAACTTTAGTTTCTTGACCTTTAACATGAAGTACCTCATTTCAATTCAATTTAACTGTATCTGTAAAGTACTTACTATATATGGGTGGCAGCATGCTGGGCTCTAGAGATACTAACAAAAGACAGAAAACAGTCCTTATTCTACAGAAATTTATATTCTTCTGTATTCGGACAAGTGATCTCTAAAGTTTCTTCTAATTTCTAAACTCTCTGATTCTATGCAAAAGATAGTAAAGGTTAAAAGAATGGCATATGTTTCATTGAAAGGAAGCTTGACTTCAGTGACTTACCTGTCAGGAGACATCAGTCTTATCTACCCAGTGGTCTGCTGGTAAATGTTTAACAACCAGCTCTGTAAAACCATGTGTCCCAATAGACCAGTAAATTGAATCGAAATTGTTATTATTTTCTCCTCACTTTCTTAGGTCTAGAAATTAGCACAACAATAAATAAAGCCCTGATTTGTTGTATTGGTCAAAATTGTAGGTGTCAATACTCACACTGAAAATTTAGCAATCAGCTCTCATGAACTGAGGACTTTTTTTTATTTGTTTTTTCTTTTAACTATGTACCAGATAGAAAAGAGGAAAAATAGTGATCATTTCTCTTCACCCCCAACACTTCTGTTTATCAAGGTAGAACGGGAGAGAAATTTGTTGACCATGAGTCTTACTCCTGCCCTGGAGTAAGTTCCTTCTTTCCCTCTGCTCCGCATCATTTTGGGAGCAAGAGCAAATACTTTAGGCAGAAATACTTGTGCTTCTGCAGTCATAATGGCAACATAGCTGCCATCTTCTCCTCTCCAGACTACTGTTTCACTCAGCTTCTGCTTTGTCCCTGATTCACCAAAGGGCAGAGACAGAAGAAAGAATATGGTAGCCTCAAGAGGCAACAGTAGGTAGTGTGTGTTCTGACAAATAAATAGAATATGGGAGGCATATACCAATATGGCAGAAGGGCACATCCTTCGACTTCTATTGCACAAATTGGCTCAGATTCCCCTACCTTTAGCAATGGTCGATCTGCAAAAGAAACTTCTGAAACTTGATCAAAGAAGTCATTCTTGTTTCTTTGTTTATTCTCATAGAAGGGAGATTTTGTTGTGTAGTTTGTTCAAGGTCTTCTGACCATACCCCAACAAAGGTAGAGCAAGGGAGCAGCCTCTGGCTTTAAAAGAGGTGGAACCTGGATGTCCACAAACCACATAGGATGGCTCCATCAGAGAAATGGTGACTGACTTCTTCTTAAATAGGCCTATTCAATGAATGGGCATTGCCTCACCCCAAGTGAGTACCTGCAAAGACCTTGGCCTGAAGGGCTCAAGGTGTCCCAGTGCATCCTGGGCTATCTCCAGTCATCCTGATGAATATCTGGTCACTGGATTCAGATGGCTTAGGAGGAGAAGGAGAAGCTGGTGACTTTGTATAGCCCTCCCTCACTCAAAACAAATTCAAGTGCAAGTTATATCATCATCTCTCTGATGGCATGGTCTTCTTCAAAAATGAAGGATGAACACAAGGATGGCTCCACAATAACCTAGGTTTCACTACCCCAAGTTCAAAGACCAAGAAGAATTCTCTTCCCCTCTGCATGAAATAAAATGGGAATCAGTAAGAGTCAGAGATGCCACCATCTTGAATTACTCAAGGGTGATGATTTCTTGGCCTAAAAAACTGGATGCAATGATAATAAAGAGCAGAAACTTTTGCAATGTTTGTTTTCTTCTTGAAGAAGCAATCATAAAGTCCCCTAGAATAAAACTTGTCTGATTCTCCTTACTAGTGAAAATGGAAATGGGTAGGAATAAGTTGTTTAAGCAAACTTATAAACACCTACAGGTAAAGATGACAAGTCCCTTGAAGCAAGGGAAGGAAAACTGCTTGCAATCTCTCACCTTTGTTGGCTGGAAAAAAATTTTAATGGGAGTTGGTGGGTGAAGGCAAATATAAGTGGGCCAAAGTCAAGACTGCAAGTTATACAGACAGGTCCATGACATCAGCTGTGAGCAAGCTTTTGGAGCATAACTTCCAGAAATTACTTCTGTCCTGTAGTAATTGTAGCATCCAGATAAATGGAGTTGTCTTTCTTCCCCATCCTATCAAATTCTGAGAATTTTTCAATTAAATAACTATGTACAAGCACACATGCCTAATATCTCCTTAATGTGGAAGTTCTGATATAGCATTAGAGAGGGGGTACCAGCTGTCTTTTGGAGGATTCATGACTTGGAAGCAAACTTCCTCCTGATAGGGACAGCTTCCCCAGCTCAGCTTCCAGCTCAGCATCTGAAATACTCTTAGGTACATTGGTGGAGAAGAGTGGCTTGTGGGAAGGCTCAGGCAGATCCAGAGGTTATTTGGTGGTGTCCTGGAGGGGGATATATACTTCTTTCTCCAGTCCCTCACTGTCACTATCTAAGTCATTTATCCCCACCCCAGTCAAAGTCTGAGAAACTTCATCCTGGGTGTTACAGAGCTCTTGGATCTGGTCCACCAGATTCTTTGCTTTCTCCACTGTGATGTCCTTCATGGAAAGTTTGAGGGCCACTGCACCACCTTGCTAGGCATTAAAAACCATCTGATCTGTTTGGGAAGCATAGATCTGATCCAGAATGCCTTGTACTGTGCCCATCTTGGCATGTAGTGCCTCAATGTGCTTCTCTGTCCTCTGCTCAGACTTGAGATACCTTAGCACCAGTTGCTTCTTTCCAGCTCAGCATGCTTGTCAGGTGAGGACATTTCTTGAAGAAATTTTTTTGTTGCCTTCCCCCTAAATGATCCCTTTCCTTCTCTTCTTTCTTCCTTATTCAATGGGCAGGCAAACAGATAGGTAACAAAAATTCATTAAACTATACATATGTGCCACCACTGAGATAAGTGCTGGAGACACAAGCCCAAATATATCCAGTATTCTTCAGCAACCTGAATTGAGGATGGCTTCTTCCATCTTCTCTCTGGAAGCTGGAAGGTGGGTGGATACTGAAAGAAAACTTGAATCTTGACCATTCCCAAAGGGGGACTGCTGAAAACTGAAGCACTCTGTCTGTCATCAACTCTGCCCCTGCTCATGTAGGGTAGGGCCCTCATCTCCACCCATAAGGAGAGAGTTTCATATCAATGGGCCTTGGGACAGGGGTTACACAAGCAAAAGAAAATGCAGCTCCTGCCCTCAAGAAGCTTACATGCTAATGGGAGAAGATGACAAATATAAAAGTTTAAAAAAAAAGAGGATGAGATGAATGCACCTTTTTAGGAGCATAGCTCCACAGTCAGTCTGAAAAGTCAGAAGGAACATGGAGGTCAGCCAACCATGGTTCCTCCCCAAAATGGAACCCTAGAAGAATTTATCAGTTGGAGAAGGGGGTTAGTCCAGTAAAGAGGTATTCCAGGGTGAGAAAGCTGCAACAGAGAATGAATGGATATTCCAGTCTAAAGATGCCCCAAGTACTGAAGGAAGTTACAGAGTGAGACTGCAACTGAGGCATGGTATTGAATTCTTAAGAATCAGAAGAGGAATCAGGAGGAAAATGAAGAGGATGGTACCTTATACCTTAGTAGAAGTTGCAAGTATAATAATCACACAGAAAAACTGGAGTACAAATAATTTCCTTTTTTTTCTGTTATTTAGAGCACAGTGGGAGGAGGAATATAAGCGTAGAAGGTGTCCCTAAGCACCTGATCCCTCACATCTCATTCAGGTGTGAGATTCTTTTGACAAGCTGAACTTCCTGTTAATCAGGTTAACGCCATTGAGGTCTCTGCTCTGGCATTGCTGATGACTCTTAACCTCATCTTGATAATGAAATTCATGGGTACTTATCCCCTAGCTAACACTTCACTGTTGATGAAAGCAATGTCTGAGCTAAATACTCAGATTTTAAAAGGGAGAGTTAGAGAGCCAGCTACCCTGGAAAGATGCAACTACTGTGCCTGCGCAGCTACCACATGGACCTTCCAGGGAACCATGTGATCCTTTGCAAGTATCTTGTGTTCCAGGGAACCAGAGAGAGTCTTTGGACCTAGCCGGAGCTGGAAGCAGTGCAGTGGCGTGGTGGAACTGCATTCTAAACTAATTTTCTTGAACACAAAACCAAGAACCACAGAATAGCAAGATTGGTATCAAACCATGGTTTGGAGTACTAATGTTGTGTATTATGTGATCTCTGTAGGTCCAGGAGAGCAGTCCATTTTCTGTCAACCCCAAATCCTTTCCTTTAGTGGATCTTTTAGATGTCAACCCCATGGAAATTTTGAACTAAAATGATATAGAAGAGAAAGTATTGGACTTGGAGTCAGCAAGACCTTTGTTTAAATCCCATCTCTGATCATGATCGTGGATAAGTCACTGAACTTTCCTGAAATCCAGTTTTTTTATCCAAAAAATGGGAATAATAACATTTGATGGAATCCTAGCCACAGGTAGCATATACCTAAGAAAGGCTAGTAAGAATATGTTTCCCAGTTGTCTTGAATATTGAATTGAAAGAGTTTTAAAACTAAAAAAAAGGATAAAGGAGGGATAAGGTTGCCTGTGAATATCCCTAAATTCAGATACTGCTGAGCGGAAGTTCTTAACCTTTTTTTATTTCACCAATCCCTAGGGTAGTCTAGTGAAATTTATGGATCCCTTCTCAGAATAATGTATTAAAGTACATAAGATAAGACACTTAACACTACAAATAAAATACATTACATTGAAATATTTTACCAAAAATTCTTTGTTTAACTTTATAGGTCTCAGGTTGAGAAGCCCTATATAGAGAGTAGCCATGAGTGGAGAAAAACATCTGAGCTCTCAAAGGATACAAAATCCAGGAAAGCAGCCAGTAGTAACACACATGGTCTCAAGTGTCAAAAGCTTAGACATCAAATAGGAGGAACAGGAAGTCCTAATACAAGGTGAAAATTCTGACCACATAGTTATCACATGGCATGAAGTCCACTGGACAAGGATCCTGAATGGGTTTAGGTGTTGTTTAATCATTTCAGTGATGTCTGACTCTGTTACTCCATTTGGGGTTTTCTTGGCAAAAATGTTGAAGTGGTTTGCTTTTCCTTCTCCAGCTCATTTACAGATGAGGAAACTGAGTTAAGTGACTTGCCCAGGGATAACACAGTTAGTAAGTGTCTGAGGCTGAATTTGAACTCAGGTCTTCTTGAATCCAGGCCTGGCACTTTATTCACTGTGCCACCTACCTGCCTTGAATGGCTTATTTTACTTAAAAGACACAGAGTAAGTAAACAGTGTGGTAGAGTAGCAATATATTTTAAGAAAGTATACTTATTCAAAGAAATCTAAGAAAGACAGAGTTTTGGGGTGAAGGTCAAATGCATGAGAAAATAAGGTGATATTGTCATTGGACTATTCTATAGATTACCTGGACAAAAAGGGGAGAAAGGTGAGGGGTTTTGGGAACAACAGAGATATGATACAATAGCTGGTAATGTCTGATTTTGATTATCCAGATGTTGGAGCACACACTCTCTGTCTCTCCCTCTCTCCCCTCTTGCCTCCTCCCTCTCTGTCTCTGTCTCTTTCTGTGCATCTTTGTCTGTCTCTGGTCTGTCATCAAATCAGAAAAATGAATAAGTTCTTGACTTGCCTTATTGATGATTTCTTCTTTCAGAAGGCAGAGAAACTAACAGGAAAATTCTATTCTGGATCTGATTTTCAGTAACAGAGAAGTAGAGTTGCTAGGGTGGGAATGAGGGGAATCTTGGGGATAAGTGACCTCTCGATCCTACTGTTTGTGACAGAAGAGAGAAGATCAGGACACAGTGTAATATGTACCCTAAATTTTGGAAACCATATTTCAAAAGGTTCAGAGGAAGAGCTTCAAGGGAAATTCACCCAGGTCAGAGGGGAGATGCTCAGAAAGTGCAAAAGGAAACAAATCCATTGAGAAGAAAAATGGGGTTCTCTGTTATGGACTCAAAGAGAAGTCACCAACAAACTTAGATTCTAAGAAACATACAGAAGATAGAAGCAAGGCCAAGTAATAGAAGATGAATACAAGAGTATGGGATGGTTCTGTAAACACAGGGAATGCCAAAGCTCTGAATGAACTAAGGATGGCTGAGGAAGTCAAGGAAAACAACACCATTGCAACAGTGTACTTCAGAGGAATGGGGGTAGAGTGGGGTTAGTCTTATTGGACTATTGGAAGAAAAAGGAAGATGAAAGTGATATAAGACCTTTGCTTAGTATAGATGAGATGATAGTCGATATAAATGAGAGTAAACTAATTCTTATTTCATTTCTGTTTTCTCTGCAAAGGAGAATGACTTTTACACTAGAAATGATAGAATAGAAATATGCCTAAAAGGGAGCTGAGACCCCTAATAGGTAAAAAAGTTAGGAAAAGAGCACCGAGCTTGATGAATTCACATCACCTGACTTAAAGTGAACTAAATTTTCCACTCCTGAAAGAACTGGCAGATATGATTTCTGAACTACTGTCAGTGATTTCCTTCTCCAGCTCATTTACATATGAGGAAAAAATGAAAAACTGAAAATAGGAGAGGTTAGAGAAGGGCCAGTTTTCTGAACAGTCTGCTAACCATAGGCAATTATTTTTAATTCCTGAAAACATCTAGAGTAAAAAACAATTAAAGGGGTGGTTGGTGAACATGTAGAAAGGGAAATAGTGATTATAAGGAGACAGTATGGCTTCATCAAGAAGAGGTCGTGCCAGACTAACCTCATTTCCTTTTTTTGACAGGACTACTAAGCTGAAAGATGAGAGGGGTGTTGTGGTTATAGTTTACCTAGATTTTCCTAAAACTTTTTGTTAAAGAATCGCATGCTATTCCTGAGGAGAAAATGGAGAGATAATGATTAAAAGACGGATTCAAAACTGGCTGGATGGCTGGACTCAGAGATTTATTGTTAATGGCTCCATGTTATTGTGGCAGGGGGTTTCTAATGGAGGACCCCAGGAATCAGTGCTCGTCTAGGGGTTACTTAACATTTATCAATGATTACAGAAATATATAGAGATGTTGTAGTCATCAGATTTGTAAATTACACAAAACAGAAGAGCTAACATTCTGCGTGACAAAATTAAGACTCCAAAAGAACTCAATAATCTAGAGCACAATCTAGTGCTAATCAAATAAGAAGAAATTCAAATTGCATAAATGTAAAATGTCTTGCACAAGTAGACAAACACACATGAAATCACCTTCATAGGTATAAGATAGAGGAGACATGGATAAGCAGCAGCATATCCAAAAAAGATATGGAGGTTTATTTTACTGTAAGTTCAATGTCAGGCAGCAGTGTGATATAGCCATTAGGTAAATCTATGTGAACTTTGGATGAATTAAGAGGGACATAACTTCTAGAAACAGGCAAATGATATTCCCTTGCTCCTGTTGGACTTTATCTCTGTTATTACGTTTAAATCTGATCACCATGGTTAATCAATAAACAGTTATTAAACGCCTACTATGTGCCAGGCATTATGGTGAGTGGGTTACAAAGAAAGGCAAAAGAAAGAAACGCAACAATCCCTGTTCTCAAGGAATCCACAGTGTAATGGGGTAGACAACATGTTAATAATAATTATGTACAAACATATATACAGGAGATATTGGAGATAATCTCAGAGCAATGGTGCTAAGATTAAGGATGACTGAGAAAGATTTCTTATAAAAGGTTGAAATTTAGCTCAAAATTGAAGGAAGCCAGGGAATCTAGGGGGCAGAGATGAAGAGGATATAAGAACTACAGACATGAGGGATAGCAAATGAAAACGCTCAGTCATGAGATGGGAGGAACAAGGGCAGTGTCACTGAATCATATAGTATGTAGTGAGGCTTAGCGTGTAAAAAGACTGGTAAAGTGGGGAAGGGGCAGGTTATGGTGGTCTTTAAAGCCCCTAAGAGGTTATAAATTTGATTATGGAGGCAACTGGAATGGGAGTGGGGGTGACATGATCAGACTTGTGCTTTAAGGTCAATCTGACCAATTTGACAGCTAAGTAGAGGATTACTGGGGCCAGATTTGAGGCAGAGAGACCTGAGGAAGATCATCTGAAAGAACTGGGCATACTTGGGATGAGGATGAGAAGATTCATGTCAGGTGAGGTGTGAGAGCTATTTGCAAGTCATTACAGAGTTATTACATGGAAGAGTGACTAGAGTCAGTCTCTTTGCCCCCAAGAGGGCAGAACTAGGAGCCGTAGGTGGACTTTACACAGAGGCCAATTTGGTCTTGATGTCAGAAGAAAAAACAAACACTTTCTAGCAATCTGAGTTCTCCAAACCAGAAAGGGGCTGCCTCATGCAATGGAGGCTTGGATCAACTTGGCAGTCTTCAAGGAGAGGTTGGGGAAATGACATGGGTGCATTCTGTGACCCTGTCATTCTACTCTGTCTTTGTCACAGGGTTGTTTTGAGGCTTACATATAACAATATGCCAAAGGACTTTACAAAATTTAAATCATAATTCTAATCATTATCATCATTCAGAGTAGTAGTAGTTATTGTGGTAATAGTCAGCAATAATGGTTTGTTGTTGGAATTCTTCATCCGTCATTCTAGAAGACCAATGATATCAGGAAGGTATATCTTGACTAAGTGAGGCAGGACTGTACAAAGTCATCAGCCTCACTCTCCTCCAGAGCCATCTGGGGCCAGTGCCAGGATATAGATCAGACTGACTGGGGATGGTCCCAGAAGCAGTGGGAGACCTTGGCCTTTTTAAGCTAAGGTCTCTCCCAGGTCTCAGTTTGTCTGAGGCAATACTCATTCAGTGATTAAGGCTAGGTAAGAAATGAGGCCAAAAATGACCTCTTTTACCTAGTCAAAAAAAAGTGAATCTGGGAGGGGAAGACTCTCAGGGTTTCTGGTCAGAATAAAAACAATTGCTGTTTATACTTTCTCTGAGTCATTGGAACTCAAAAAATGACCAACAAAGGCTTGGACTTGGACTTATTATTGGCCAATCAGTGAAAGTCAGATTGATTTGGGTTTAAGGCATGCTGGAGTAGCTCCATTTGAATCCTAATGGACTACAAAGTTGTAGTCGTAGTGGTGGCAAGTTGGTGGTCAGATAGTGATATAAGATCCCTTAAGAACTTTGGAATTTATTGTGTGACATAGGAGACACTGGCAAAGGAACACCCAGATGGCATGCCCTTATCAAAGGAGGTACTGTGCTCTATGAGCAAAGCAGAATTGAAGTAGCTCAAAAGAAACACAAGATGCACAAATTTAGAGAATTCACCCCAAATCTTCTTATGGACTATTTGTGCCTGACCTATAGAAGAGCATTCCAAGTTCATATTGGTCTGATCAGCCACACTTGAGCATATTGTAACTTGACTCAACATAGTGATGTCATTTTTGCTATCTTCAAGAATGGACAACCACCAACCACCAGTTGTAGTAGTACCA
Source organism: Bettongia penicillata ogilbyi (assembly GCA_023548195.1). Taxonomy (NCBI): domain Eukaryota; kingdom Metazoa; phylum Chordata; class Mammalia; order Diprotodontia; family Potoroidae; genus Bettongia; species Bettongia penicillata. Next base: position 19,711 of record JAJHZJ010000778.1, on the reverse strand, counting down.
GTAATAACTGTAATGGTTGCAGTAGTGTAGTAGGAGTAGTTACAGTAGGAGTAGTAATAATAGCAGTAGAAGTAATTATTGTTAGTAATGATAGTATTTTAAAGGACCTTCTAGATCCTGGTAAAGGGTAGGTTTCAACAGACTGATGTTGAAACTTTTCTTTTATGTTTGTTGGGGTGTGAAGGGGTAAGAGGCTTACCCAGATTAAAAATATGGAATTATAGGATTGTAGATTTAGAATTGGGAGAGGTCTTAGAAGTCATCCTTTGGACTCCCTTATTTTATAGATGAGGAAATTGGGGTCCTAGGGACATTAAGTGATTTGACAAAGGTTACAAATGGTAGTAAATGGCAGAGCTGAGATTCGAATACAGGTTGTAGAAAGAATGTTTTAGTATATTGTTTGGAAAACTTGTTGATTATTAGTCTGTTTAAATATAACCAAAGATTATTTAGGGCGATTAGGGGGCACAGTGGCTAAAGTGCCTGGACTGGAATCAGGAAGATCTGAGTTCAAATCTAGCCTCAGACACTTACTAGCGGTGGGACCCTGGGCAAGCCACTTAATTTATTTGCCTCAGTTTCCTCATTTGTAAAATGAACCAGAGAAGGAAACAGAAAACCATCCAGATGGAGTCATGAAAAATCAAATATGAGTGAAAAATTATGGAACAACTAAAAAGAGATTGTTTGCATCCAGAATGTCATCCTGACTCCAGTGATTCTCCAGGAATGCTAGAGATAGATAAGAGGAATTTTGTGTTCCCCCATGTCCTGGATCCATCCAAAGCAATCTTGTTTTGGGTTTATCTAAGCTTGTATTTTGGGTTCCCTTCAAGTGATTAGTGTGTTTGACTCACGTGTGATACTTTTGTCAGATGATTCGTATGTGACTCACATGTTGAAATATTTGTCAAAATCCAATATAATGCAAACCTTCCAGAACCTGGAGAGAGGGAACCACTCCTTCTTCTTGCTCTCTACCAAATGTCTCTAATAAATGTCTTTTAAAAATTATTTTAGATTTCAGGGTTTTCTGACTCCAAATCCATCACTCTTTCCACAGTGTGGTCTTAATGACTATAAAAATCTCTGGAATATAGTCTCAGAGATGAGGAGATGAAAGGAGAATTATCTTAACTATTCACGGGTGTGGTTATGTGTGCTTTTATTTCTGTTGTGGTTGTTGGGTTAAATAAAGCCTGTGCTTGAGCTGATTTTAAAAATGACCTGAGTGCCTTTGTGCAATATAGGGACCTTTTCCTTTTGGTTGTGTAGACTTAGATACAACACTTATTTGGATATTCTCAGAGGAGATGTTAAGAGGATGCAAAAATAAACCAGGTATTAATGTCCCCATATGAAACTCTAAAGAGGGGTTTCATTCGTTTAGTTTTGCTCATTAATACACCAGTTTATCTTCTTTCCAAGTACATAGCAGATCATTTCAATACTTCAGTGAACCTATGGTCAGATTACAACCTACATCTGGTTTTTTTATCTTGTGGAAATTTTCTCCCCATGGGCTAAAGATCTTCTAGATATTTTGATATTGCATAGATACTAATAGTTCTAAGGTTGTCCATCACTTGTCTCTTGAACTTACTCCATGATTTTTTTCCTTTGTGATCTCTCTAATGTGATCCTTTATGCCACTTCTATTTAATTTTCACTTGTAATAGATTTCATCATATGAACAACCACCATATTTCCTTCCATTAGATTTTGAATGACCACCAACTTCAATTCTTTCAAGAACATGATACTCCGTAACTCACAGTTGTGTAACATCACTGAAAGATACTGACATTGAAAGGATACTGATACTAAAAAAGATACTGACACATTAAGCAAACTTAATACCCCCAAATAGGAATATGGTCAATAAATTGTGGTACATTATTATTGTTATACTTCTGTACCATTAGAGAGACAGGTATGAGGAATTCATACAAATCTGTTATGAACTTTACGAGATAATTGCAAAGTTAAAAGAGCAGAATGAAAATAATGTAGTACAAGCTAACACTATTCTGTCAACTCAGTGGAACTGTGGATGACTAGAGCTGAGCAGAAAAGGCTAGAGACAGGAAAGTCAGCTAAGAAATAGAAGTTTAATTTCAAAGTGAGGGAAATGGCTTAAGATCAAGGGGATCTAGATACATGTGCCAGAGCCCTGCCCATAGTGGGGGGACCCACTTTAGTGTGGCCAAATCTCAGTACCTATCACTACTCAGTGAGCTGTAGTCCCGACAATGAAGGGTAAGGGCAACAATGTAATAAGTTTGATTCATAGCAGAGCTTCATGACCAGAACATGGATATATCAGGTACTTGTCCAACACAGAGAACCTCTAGAGCTGGTAAAAACAATACATTAATTATGTGATTTTGCCAGAGGGTGAGATCATCCAGAGAGTAAGTGCAAAGGATTGTTGTTACATCAGCCTCATGGCACAGCTTGCTTATTGGGCATTAGCTCTGGAAAACAGAATGTCTCCCAATATCTTGACAATTCATAAGTATGTCAGTACTGGCAGTGACTGGCACAGTGGATAAAGTGCTGGGCTTGGAGTCAGGAAGATTCATTTTTGTGAGTTCAAATCTGGCCTCAGACACTGACTACCTGTGTGACCCTGGGGAAGTTAATTCACCCTGTTGGCTTCAGTTTTTCATCTTTAAAATGAACTGGGGAAGGATTTTACAAACAGCTGCAGTATCTTTGCCAAGAAAACCTCAAATGGGGTCACAAAGAGACAGACATGACTGAAACGAATGAACTACAACAAATTAGCATAAAAATGAGAATAAATGGACAATTAATTCTGTTGGGAACTTAGAAGGACTAAATTAATATTATCATAGTTTATGCACTGAAAAGTAATTTAAATATCTATAGATACTAAATAAATTTTGTGTATCAATATTAAATATCAAGTTTTTAATGAAACATTAAAAAGTATGATTTTGTTTTGTTTTATGGAGAAGCATGGGTTCATTAAAAAGCACTGAGTGATTTATCAAGAGAACCCTGACAAATTTCCCCTTTGTATTCATTTCTGGGCCAAATTCATTGTGTATCTATGGGGTATATTTGAGAGATGTGCACTGGTGCATCAAGTTCCATAGTATGCCCCTTAAAATATACCATAATCTCACAAAGAATAGGAAATTGAGGGGATGCCCATCAACTGGGGAATAGCTGAACAGGTTGTGGTATATGAATATGATAGAATACTATTGTTCTATGAGAAATGATGGGCAGGAGATTTCAGAAAAACCTGGAAAGATTTTCATGAAATGATGCTGAGTGAAGTGATCAGAACCAGGAGATCATGATACATAGTGATAGCAACATTGTGTGATGATAAAAGATGACTGACTTACCTCTTCTCAGAAATACAATGATCCAAGACAATTCCAAAAACTCATGATGGAAAATATTGTCCACATCTAGAGAAAGAACTATGGAGTCTGAATAAAGAAAAAGAATAATATTTTCACATTTTTGTTTTTTCTTTCTCATGGTTTTTCCCTTTTGTTCTGATTCTTTTACACATGACTAATATGGAAATATGTTTAACATAATTGTACATGTATAACCTATATCAGATTACTTGTCTTGGGGAAGGGGTAGGGAAGGGAGAGAGGGGGAAAAATTGGGAACTTAAAATTTTATAAAAATGAATGTTGAAAATTATCTTTACATGTAACTGGAAAAAGTAAAATACCATTAAGTACATTTTTATTAAATAAAGGATAGAGTAATATAGGCGGTGGAAAAAGGGAAAAAAAATATACCATAATCTAGACAGGAGGTATTTTGGTTGGTTTTTGTTTTTCCATGTGCATATAGTTAGAATGACTATTTTGAGTGATTATATAATCTTATTTTGGCAGTTCTGATGTGTTTTAAGGTCTAAGAACAATTGACATAAGGTCATCTCCAAACGAAGCATTTGGATGATCTCACTACCAACAGAAAACTTTTATTTTAGTTTTGGGGACAGGTACACGGCACAGTGGATAGAGTGTTGGCCCTGGAGTTAAGAAGACCTGAGGTCACATTTGGCCTCAGTCACTTACTAGCTGTGTGATCCTGGGCAAGTCACTTAATCTTTTTTTCCCCCTTAGTTTCCTCATCTACGAAATGAGCTGGAGAAGGAAATGGCAAACTACTTCAGGATCCTTGCCAAGAAAACTCCAAATGTGGTCATTAAGGGTTGAAAACAACCGAACAACAAAAAATTTAGTTTTATATTTGATATCTTGATAGTGACAACTATCTCTGATGAATATATATTCCCTATTTCTTTGCTTTACTTAATATTATTAATCAGACAGTTGAATAAATGTTTTTGTTATATATTTCAAGAAATTTCATGTCATTTCAATATATGCATGAAGAAAATTCACTGATCAAGAACCTTTAAGGCAGCATTTCACTTTAATGAATCAAATGCTTCTGTTTAGAGTCAAATAAGATCTCAATAGGATCTTATATTCTCTACAATTTTCAATCAATTGCTTGACTTCAAAGGTGCTATTTTTTGTAGATCTTTAGAAAAAGCTTGCCTGTTGCTTTATCATGGGATCATCAAAGATGCCCTCTACTCATGTATAAATTATTCCCATAAATATTTCATAGATATGAGAAAATAGACATATGTTCGAGTAGATATTGATAGTCTTTTATCACCTTTTTGATAGTAATAAAATCTGTGATTTTTTTCCAAGCACGCTTTACCTTTATTTCTAATCTCCTAAGAATCAGTCCCTCAGTGCCCTCCAACAATGTTTGTAATCGGTCTAGTGGAGTTAACGCTTCTTCCCAAAAGTGTTTTCTTTAGTGCCCTTTATTCTTTATTGTGTATGATGTTAGATGTGGAGACTTTACTGTCGATAGATAAAAATTTTATTTTGTTTTTCAATAAAAATCTTAACATGCCTTTTCCATCTTTTGAATATTTATTCATTTCGGGTTCATTCTCAAATGTTCTAGATAATCTGATGTAATTGGTTCGCTTGCTAAATTTTATGTAAATTTTTTTGTATTTTTTTCTTGCTGATTCATGAGGTAATGTCCCTCATAATCTTATACTGCTGTCTTCTTCTGTAACACACCGCAAAGCAAATTTTTTCCAAATAAAATTTAAATAACAAAAAAATTCACTACAAGGAGTCAAGTGGCAAAAAAAAAAGAACACGTCCAAAAAAACCCCAGTCAGAATCACATCGTATTAACCAAGAATTAAGAAAAAAAAATAAAGAAAACAGTGGGAAAATATACCAAAATGTTAAAGAGAGGCCCATAATCAAGAAGAATTTATCTTGTAAAGCACTAATCATACTGGAAGAAAAGATTTTCAATAAGTGAATTCCAAACACTACCACTGAGGAATTCAGAGCTACAAGGATCTTTAAAAAAGCAGATATGGGAGACGAGAAAAATGGAAAAGAAGTTAAAGCACTGAGTCTGGTGGTACACATGTGTAGTCCTTGCTACTGGGGAGGCTGAAAGGGTTATTCATTTGTATTCTTAGTCCTTCCTGTTTCCTTTTCCACTCATCTGCCACCATCAAATGCACTCCATAGGATTCTGGGGACTATTTTGTATTTCTCTTTCTTTCATAGCTTGCCATGGTCAAAGAATTCATCACTGACTCACCAGACTGTTGGTGACATGCCTCTCTATCCTTTGCTAGAAGGAAAGAAAGCACGATTTATCACTTTCCAGTCTGGTAGGATTGCTCAAATATTGTTACTTTTGAGAACCCAGGGTAACCATCGTGAATCTCAAAGATTTAATTCCTAAAATCTAAAGTTCAAGCACATTACGAAACAACAACAAGAAACCCAAAGAAACAAAACCCAGAAAATTAGGAGGAGAGAAAGGGGTTGATAGGACTAGGCACACAGAGAGTAGATAAGTGATTAGTGAGGTACATAAGTGATAGCGGTGGAAATGATGATGAGATAGAAAATCTGTAAAAAATCAGAGAAAGAACTCAAAGAACACGACAGGGTTTTCTAAACCCATAAAGCTTAGGGGCAAACTCCCTTTTCAATGTTATTTCACATACTCTTAAGTTCTAGTCAAATTATACCATTTTTCATCCAGTCTGCAACCATCTTAAGGCTTTTGCTTATATGATACACTATGCCTCAAATGGCCTACTTCTTCTCCCACCTCCTCCATTTCCTGTCTTCAAGGCCTAACTGAGGTGAAATCTCTTCTCCCCTGAGTCAATATTGCCTAATACCCTATTTGAAAGTGGTCTTCCCCAATCAGATTTGTTAGTACTTAGAACTTATCAGTCTGCCATGTACCATATTTATTTTTGAAAATTATATACACATCAATCAGAATGTCAGAGTCTTTAAGGAAGTTAGTTCATCTTTATATCTATAGAGACTGGCACAATGCCTGACTATGGTTAGTGCTTAATAAAGTGCATGTTAACTTGAGTAACCCTTGTAATTTTTTCTATGGATATCATAGGATATTAGAGCTTGGAAGTTCTTTAGAGGTCAACTCATCCAACAACTTTATTTTACAGATGAAGGAATTGAGCTCATATTCCTCTGGAAAATGTCGCAAGATCCTAAAGGGTAAGGCTCTGTTATTTTTACTCTAGTATTGGGCCCAGTAGGCATACAATAATCATTCTTTTTATTGATGATTAAATAAATGTTTATTATGTGCCTACTAGTATATGGTGTTACATGTTTGGTTAAATAGATATTAATACTTAATCTCTCAGAAGGTACTCTAGGTATACTTATGGGTCAAAGGATTATAGATTTCAAGCCTTCTAGAAGAGATCTATGAGGTTATGTAGTCCAACCCTCTCATTCTAAACATGAGGGGGAAAGGACCCAGGAGGTTCAGTGACTTGCCTGAGGTCACAAAGACTTTAAATAGCAGAGGTGTTCCTTGAACTTGGATCGTCTGACTCTCTATTTAGCTGTCCTCTCCACTTTACCCGTTGGTAGCAAATAAGGGGGGCTAAAATCCCCAAAACAGCGCTCATCTCAGAGAAGGGGTAATGATTTAAAAGGGACAAGGATGAAGCCTGCCCGATAATGAAAATCACCAGTGAATCTTTTTTCTAAGGTCCCAAATTTTCTGTCAACCCTAGACAGACATCTAGAGTGCTGTTGGACGTGGGTATATGTCATACAAGACCTCATTCTGATCCACCCTGACAGAAAATTGGGCTCATTTCCCCTCCCTTAAAAGAAGTTTGGCATAAACAGCATCCTAGTTTAGGAATGCTAAGTCTGATACATGTCAATTTAGAGCTCAGGAGCAGAGAGAAAGCTTGACAAATAAACCCAGGAGTCAAAAACCTGAGTGTTTTGCCAGAAATATATTTATCTTGTTAGTATTACTGAAGTCTATTTGCATAGGGAAAGGAAAGAAAAAAGTCTTATCTGTTGTTCCCCTGTGGAATTACTCAGCCCTTCCTCTTTCTTCCCTCCCCCACAAAGTACTATCAGGTGTGGTATATTATCTAACCTGGCCTTTAAAAGAGAGTGTCATCTGGACCAGCTCTGGAAATTAAACTCTTCTAGGCTTTTGGATGCTTCTCTGTAACTAACTTCAAAACTGAAATGTATATGGACGACCTCTGTGTTTTCAGACTGTTTGAATCTACCATTCTGTATTTCCTTTCATCTGTTTTCACAGGTCTGTGCTCTCTTCTCCTCCCCACCTACCGCCCCTTACCTGGTTCTATCCTCACCTTCCCATATGGCTTGGCTGCTCTTATTTTATTCTGTATTGAATGTTCTTCTTTCCATATTTAAATTTCCCTAATCTCCTGCCTCTTTGGTGCATCCTCACACGGATTTCAAAGCCCGGAAAATTGGCATTTTCTGTTACTCTGATTGAAAAGGTCCTTTACCCTCTGTTCAATTCAGCCACCTGTATTGTGCAGAAAATTCCAGGCTGATGGATACTCATTCACTTGAAACAAACTAATTTAAGCAGAACTCTCTTGCGGTTTTACTTCCTCAAAATAAGGATTGAGGAGGGAGGAAAGGCCGCCTCTTTAGTCAGGAAACATGAAAACATGCTTCACACGGGTCTGGTGATTTCAAAAGCAGATTTCTGAGCCGGCTCCCGCTCAGTTGTCAGTTTGGCATTTGAGTGACCCCTACATGCTTTTTCCCAGGGTAGTATTTTTTTAAAATCAATATTAGGTCTGTTGTTTGTGGCTCCAATAAATCCATCAGCTCTAGATACTCTACATCCTGCCTTGCCCTCCCCTCACTGCCCCCACCTCCCAGTAACTCAGCTTCTTTGGGAGCATTATTAACAATGAGGAAAATTAGAAACAAATGAGAATATACTATAAAAAATAAATGAGCAGTAGCACAACCCATACCCTACAAAAGATATTATACAGTTCTTTGTGCAAAGTCTCTATTCAATGCACCATAAAAAATGCCCATGGCATGCCATTGGTGGGGTTGAATATGGAGACGCACAACACTTTATTAGCTTCCTCATTTCTCACACAGGATGTGTGAGGGTCAAAGAGCTTCTAGTCACAGATATGGAGATGGGATACATAGAGATGAAAAATTTAATAGAAATGCTTTGTAGTGTATGAAACTCAATATATCTGGAAGCGAACTCTTCATGTTTCTCCCAAACCTGCTCTTCTAACCTTAAAGCATCAGCCACCTTCAATTCTTCCTCTTTCACCTTATGTATTTAATCAGTTGTCAAGTCCCAGTGCTTCTGACTCTGAAACTACCTACATTCAGTTTTCATTTCCATTTGGTGTTGAGTCATTTCAGTTGTGTCCGACTCTCCATGACTCACTTGGGGTTTTTTGTGGTCTTTATTATTATTAGGATGTTTCTTCCTCTGCTCTAATCCCTCTCCATCTGTCCTCTCCACCACTGCCCGAGTAATCATTCTAATGTCTCTCTCTGCTAATGACATTCACAAACCAAACCAAACCAAAACTTTCAATGGCTCCCTATTGCCTACTTAATAAAGAATGAATTCTTCATCCTGACATGTTACAGAATCTGGCTTTAGCCTAATTATCCAGCTTAATCAAAATATTGATTTTTTTTTATCTTTTCTACATAGCCAAATGAGTCAACTCAAGATTCCCTGTTTTCATGGTGCTCTCTTCGGTGTTCATGCCTTTTAACCCCCATTCTTCTATATCTAGTCAATATGTGTGTCTATATCGGTGACTACTCTCCTCTCACTCCTGGAATGGATTCTCTTACTGCTGTCATCATTTCTGCTGGTTGATATCCTCTGTTTCTTCTGGGACCAACACAGATGCCACCTTTTCTATGTCTTCCTTCCCCTCTCTACAGGTGAAAATGAGACTTATTTTTTACTGGAATCTCTCCTCTTTACTTACCCTACTCTACCTAGTATTTTAGTTCTTTATACATTTGCACTTCCACATTAGATTGAAGCTATTTAAGAGTAAGACCTATGTCACATACCATCATCATCCTCTATAGATCATCTTGGATGGACTAGACTTTATGATTTTTTTTGGGGGGAGGGAGAATATAGGAAACTTCAAAATGAGGAAATTCCTACATCAATGCAAATAAACACCATACAATTTAAACTCCTTGAAAGTTGGAACTATTCCAGCCCCTGAGCCTAAGATAGTGCCTGGCACATAGTAGGAATTTTATAAATTCTTGTTAATGGATTTATTGATCAACTGAGTGTTCTGTACTTATAGTCCTAGAGAATTTCCCAAAGTACTCAAAATTAAGTGGTTTTCTCCAGGCCACAAAGTTGGGAATTGCAACCAGGTACTTCTGACTCAATAGCTATCTAAGGCCTACACACCATTTTGCCAGAATATCCCATTGCATCCTGTGCCATCTCTAGTCATCCTTATGAATATCTGACCACTGGACCCAGATGGCTCTGGAGGAGAAAGTGAGGCTTGTGACCTTGCACAGCTTTCCTTCACTCAAATCAAAGTCAACTGCTAATCATATCATCATCTTCCTGATATTATGTCCTCTTTGAGAATGCAGGATAAAGACAACCATGCTGTCTCTTGGTTTGCACATGTGCTAAATAAATGTTGAATCAAATAGGTGGAACAAACAGTATAAAGGCTCAAAGGCCACTTGCTGGGCTCATAAGTAAGACTATCATCTCTTTAAGGAAATGAATTTGATTCCCACTTGTGCTCTTTAATATTTATTCTTGCTGGGGGTGGGCGTGAAGGGAGGGGGATGGCAATGTAGCCAGGAAGTCCAAAGAGCTAAAGTTTATGACTAAATCCTCTTTTTCCCTTCCTCCTCCCATTAGGTCATCTTCAGCTTGGGAGAGAGGAGATCAGGAAAGGATTTTCTCAAAGTGAGTCACCTGAACTAAGCATTGAATGTTGAGTAAGATTTGTATTATTGGGTAAGATGTTACATATTATGTATCGTTACATATTATATACGTTGAAAGAAATGAAGAGAGCTTTCCTGGCAGGGTAGTATTCTTTATCACTGGGGAAACAATGAATAGATCACAAGAAATCAAGAGAAGATTGGAATTAGTGATGAGGACAGAGAACACCAGAGGGAAAATTATTTGGGAGGATACATTTTGGAAAGCTTTGAATGCCAGACTGAATACTTTAGACTTTTCCCATAAGCACTAAGGAGTGGTTTTAGCGGGATATAAGGTAGCTTTACCGTATGTCACATGAAACCAAAATGTACATCTAGGTGATCAAAATCAGAGACATTGCCAGATATGTTTCCTGCCTGTTTTAACTGCCAGAGATCTTTTACTAATACCTGAGAAACAACAGTTTTATAACATTGTCTTTATGTTGTTGTAAAAATAGAACACACCTCTTCCTTATTTTTCAATTTCTTCTTTAATTATGAACTTAGTATCAATACATGTGAACATTTTAATATGCAAAGAACCAAAGAGAGAATTGTGTCTGAAACCATAATTTTCCATCAGATATAGTTTGGTTTGCTGCATATATTAAATTTAACATGGTAATAAAATATTGCCCTGTATCCATTTTTGAACTTCTTTTGGGTTCTGTGTATTATAAGATGCTTTATTCATACCCTTTCTTTCTTTCTCTTCCTTCCTTCCTTCCTTCCTTCCTTCCTTCCTTCCTTCCTTCCTTCCTTCCTTCCTTCCTTCCTTCTTTCTTTCTTTCTTTCTTTCACTACTCCTACCTCAACACCTCCCTCCCCCTATCCTTATTCCTGGACACCCACCCTCACAAGACATAAGTATATTTGAATAAAATAATTCAACATGTCAGTGATATTTAAGAATATATTCCTCATTCTGTATCTCTAGAGCATGACATGATTCATCCTTGGCCTTCATAGAATTAACTGAATTACTTGTATTGGTTTAGTCACTCACAGCATACAGTTCATGGTACTTCTATGTGTGGAAGCAGGTGATGGTTCAGGGACATGGGGCTATAAATAATGAGTGAATTCTGTCATGTGCTACCATGTTGTGAGTTTGGAACTTGTAGGCAAAGCTTAGAGACAGTCAGTCAATAAATATTTATCAAGCACCTACTACATGATAGGTACTATGCTAAGTCCTGGATGTCCTTGCATTGCCTCTTCCCCCACCTCCAAACATCACTACTGAAGGATGCATGGAATAAAGCCAACGTGAGAGAGCCGACTTTTAGTGGTAGAAAGGGCTATTCCTCACTAAGTAGCTGTAAAAGTGCTTGAACGTGCTTTTCAAAAGCTTCTTAATCTTAGACCAACTTATATTTCTAGCTTCACTGTATGTTGCTGTCCTTTCCATACTCTAAGGTCCAGCTAACTGATCTCTCTGCCCCTTCCATCTCAGTGCCATTGCACTGTTATTGTGTTGTCATATCTGACACTTTGTGAACCCATTTGGGGTTTCCTTGGCAGAAATACTGGGGGAGCTTTGCTATTTTCTTCTCTGGCTTATTTTACAGATGAGGAAACTGAGGTAAAAAGGTTAAGTGACTCTCCCAAGGTCACACAGCCTAAGGCTGGATTTGAGCTCCAGTTTTCTGACTCCAGGTCAAGCTCTCTATGTACTATACCACCATTCTCTCCCTCACTTCCTTCAGCAGTGCATTTCACATGAAGCTTATCCTGATTCCCCCCCAAGTTCTAGTGTCCTTCCTCTTTTTTTCCATCTAATATTTAACCACCTTGTCAGTCAGTCAACAGACATTTATTAAGTGCTTACTGTATATCAGAAGTGGATCAAGACAGGGAAATAAGAAAAAGCCAAAAGAGTCCTTGTCCTCAAGGAACTGACATTCTAATAGGGGAAACAACATACAAATGTAGATACAAAAAATATACAAGACAGATGGAAGGTCATTTCTCCTTGTAGACGATGGTGGTTATTTTCTATTCATTCTCTATCTACTTTATGTATAGATTGGTTCCCTCAACAAAATGTTGACTCCTTGAGAGTAGAATTTTTTTTTTTTTTGCATTTGGGTCCCTGGTAGGTAGGATCCCCTGCTAGGATCCTCTCCCTAGACTGCATTTCCCTAACCTATGTCTCCAATATCCAATCATTGGTATTGAAAAATAAACATTTGCTTTTAAATCTGGAAGCTCTGGAAGCCCAGGATGGTGGCACACACCTCTAATACCTAATACGAGAGGCTGAAGCTGCTGAATCTCTTGAGCTCAGGAAATCTAAGATATGGTAGGCTAAAGTGATCGGATATCTACACTAAGTCTGGTATTAATATGATGAGGTCCTGGAAGTGGAAGGCTATCAGAAGGGGTGAACCTGCACAGATCAGAAATGCATTTGATTGAAACTGTACTATTTGTAGTGGGGTTATCCTGTGAATAGCCATTTTCAGTCTTGGTTAGGTAGAGAAATTCACTCTTTAAAATAAATGAATGAATCAATGAATTAATAAACAAAATTGTGAAGCTTCATAGAAGTTCTCCAAACAGACTGTGGCCAATGCTCACTCTAATATAGGATTTTACAACAGTCTCATAGTCAACCAAGCCAGACCCATTCTCTACCTTAAAAACTGTGCCCAACTCCCTTGGAATTTTCAGAAGCTGCATTTCTCTGTCATCCAGTCTGCTTCCAGGTCTTTCCCAGGAGCCCCCTCCCCATTCTCTCTCTCTCTCTCTCTTTTTTTTAACCACACTTTGATTACGGTGATTTTATCTGGGGTCAGTGCTCAGTCAACTGTTAAATAAATTGCAAATTCTACAAAACACAGCCAGCAGAGTCATTACTAACTGTAATGCAACAACTTCAAGCAAAATTACATCTGGCTACATTGCTATTCAAATGCATAAATTATACCTCCTCTGATTATCTTAAAGAAAATTCAGCCATTAAACTTATTTTATAGGCACAGAACCAGAGGAAGTGCCAAAAGGAATCCGTATATCCAAGAAGTCACAGGGGGGAAGAACACAACAACATAATTGACAAACCTTTTTTCCATCTAGAGTCCTGTCTAATGTTCTCTTTTTCCCTGATTCTCCATCTCCACCCACCGCTAACATCTACAATGCAGTGAGGATAAGAAGGGGGTAAAGTCAGGCTGTGAGTTGGAGTGGAGCAGAGTAGCCTGGGGTCTCAACAGATTGAGAATCTCACCCTGTACCAAATGTTTCTCCACAGAGTGGGGTGTCAACTGGGAGATGTGATTTAGTATAGCATAAACTTAAGTTCCACCCATGGTGATGTTGACTGGGTTGAGTTCTAGAGTTTATAATGAGGCTGTTCTGTGTGAGTAACCATAGTGTGCCATCTGAGGACCTAGCTCGCTGATTGTTCACCTGGACTCCTATACCAGTTTTCAGGGAGACTCAACAAGGCAGAAGTTTTGCTGTTGCTCCCAAAACAGTGGCCTCACCACTAAATAGTGTTTCCTGGTCTTTGTACAGTCCCTTGTACTTTCCTAAGCTCGTGATAGGAATTGAGCCTTTGCTGTACAAGTGTTGTTTTCAGTGTTCCATTTTCCAGACAGAGAATGACGACAGCAAGGTACAAAGCAACCTGAGTTTGATAATTCGATCTCAAACACTTCACTTGTTGTGTGACCTTAAAGAAATCATATACCCTTTTTTCAGCCCCAAGTTTTCTTATCTGTTAAAAGAAAATTATAATAGCACCTACCTCACAGTTTGTTGTGAGGATTAAATGAGATGGAATATGTGCGGCGCTTTGCAAACCTTAAAACACTATATAGATATAACCTACCATCATCATCATCATCACCATTGTTTGAAGTCAGAGGATCCAAGTTTGAATCCTGGCTGTGCCACTTAGTACTCTTGTAGTGGAAGGTAAGCCTCTTTACTTCTGTGGGTCTGAGTTTTCTCATTTAGAGATGAAATGGACTTTAACATCCCTTACATCTCTAGAACCTATGAAACCAGAGAGATGAAATGATTTGTCCATCTCTCCATAGCTTAGTAGTTAGAGAGCAACATCTAAAACCTATATTTTTATGAAAAATAATAACCCACTGTGCCACCTAGCTGCCTCTAGCCTGACTCCCATTCAACTCTTCTTTCTGTCACATGAGCAACATGATCCTGGCAGACAATGAATAATCCAGAGTACCATCCCTTCACTCTTCATTCTTCATACATGTATGTGTGTTTATATGCACATACATGTATGTATGCATATATATGTGTAAATGTATGGCATATATATGTATTTATATGGTGTCCCAAAAGTCTTAGTGCATTTTCAAACTATTAAAGCTTGACCATAAGCTATTTCAAAAAATATATTTTAAAGCATAAACTAGTAAAACTTAAAACTAAGACATTTGAGACAGCCTGAATATATTGATTTAAAGTTTATGTCATATTCCTCATAATAACCCTGTGGGAGAAGTAGATCAAGTACTACAATTCCCATTGTAACAATGAGGATCAGAGAGTTTAATTGACCTCCTCATGGTCACACAGTTAATAAGCATCAAAATAGGGATCTGAATACCAATTTCCTGATTCAAAGGACAAGTCCACTGTACTATCGATCTGCTAGGAATAATGAATTCAGTTCTGTTGAACAAACATTTATTCAAATACCTACTATATGCAAGGCACATAGAATGAGGTATTAATTCCTTGAACACAGGGAAAATTCTGTTTTCTTTTTGTAACTCCAGTGACTAACACAAGGAATGCTAAACATGTGGATACTTGTAGTATAATTGTAGTAGCTAATGTTTATGTAGTGCTTACTGGGTTTCAAAGCCTGTGCTAAGTGCTTTGCAATTATTATCTCATTTGATACCCACAATGAATGACTCTGTGAGGTAGGTGCTGTTATTTTCTCCATTTTACAGATAAGGAAGCTAGTAGACATAGAAGTGATTTGCCCAGGGTCACAAAGCTAGGAAGTGTGAGCAAGGATTTGAACTCAGATTTTCTTGATTCTAGAGCTAATATTCTAGCCACTGTGTCACAAGGATTAAAGGCAGGGAGAAAGGAAAGGGAAGGAAAGAAGGAAGGAAGGAAGGAAGGAAAGAAGGAAGGAAGGAAAGAAGGAAGGAGAAGGAAGGAAGGAAGGAAGGAAGGAAGGAAGGAAGGAAGGAATGGAGGAAGGGAGGAAGGAATGGAGGAAGGGAGGAAGGAAGGAATGGAGGAAGGGAGGAAGTTTATTGTGTCATGATTTATTGTGATGTAACCCTCATTTTATAAAATTACTTATTCTGTCCATTTAGAAATAAATAATATCCCTAAAAGCAATGCAAATAAAGTTAAAATAGAATTCATTATTTTAATATTCTAAAACTGTTTAGGTAATTGACTTTGCTAAATAAGACCACAGGAAATCTTCTTTCCTTTTTATTATTAAATAGTACTTACTAGAGGTACGTGAACAAATATCTCTGAACTGGGAGTAAAGTCTGGAAAGATCCAGTGAAAGAGGTGAAAATGGCACTTGGCCTCAGTAGCTTAGCATTTAAACAGAAAAGATTAATGCAAAGAATCACATCACAGGGAATGTCTAACAGGCAGAGAGAGAGAGGCACAGGGGAAGAAACTGAGGATCTAGCTAATTCCCTTATGGGTAACCAATGCACACCCAATTTCTCAGTAATAGTTATTAACCTAATAAGTTACTTTGCTGGCCCTAATGTTACTAAGTTAGTGTAATTCAGTGTATTATACTAAGTTAGTGTAATTCAGTGTATTATACTAAGTTAGTGTAATTCAGTGTATTATACTAAGTTAGTGTAATTCAGTGTATTACACTAACTCGGGATTGGGAGGTGTCAAGGGAGACCAGGATGGAATTGGGTGATGTATGTGAACTCAGAAAAGGAGATAAACTGCCAACTAAAATGATTTTCAGTTAGTGAAGAAAAGCCAATACTTTGACATGATGCTCTGTGACAACAGTACCCAGATTGTGCAGTTTTACTAGCCTTAGTCTGTATCAGAATGCTGGACCTTGACCAGATGAAAGTGGGTAGAGATATTTTCTGTAACTTTAGTTAATTGTCTATGAGTTAAGTGCTTAGTCTCATACAGTACACATGTCTAAATGCTTCCTTTTTCTAGTTCAAATTCTGTGATTTTTAAGAATGGATGTTGCTCCAATGAAATGTGAAAAAAGTTGGAGGTCTTAGGGAAATTTCCAATGACTGTTAAAGATATTTGAATAGCTGGTGGTGTGGAGAAGTCAAGTGTCTCAAGAATCACCCAATCTTGTAATGAAACGGGATCAATAGTACCAAAATATAAAGCAAATTGCATTTGAAAACAAATCTCATCAAGAACTGAGAAACTATTGATGTGAAGTGGCTCAGATTATATGAAAAAAACTTTCTGGACATCAGGAAACTGGACGAGTTGGTACTGACTTCTTACCTTGTTGGACTGGCTTCTTAAAGTTGGAAGAACAGAGAGAAGACCAGTAAAACAAAACATAGGAAAATAACTATGAACTTTTGCTAAGAAGAAAAGTTACTGGTCATGGGCAAGAAAATACAAAGGTTATAGTACTGAAGATTGAGAAAGGATGGCTTTTGTTGATACAAAAAAATCTGCTTTTTCATCCAAGGCTAGGTCAAAATGTCATCTTTGTAAGATTACAGATGAGCCTTTAAGATCTGGGCATCTTCCTCAGACTATAAAACCTTCACCCCCGAAAAATATTTTGGGTATTAATTCCAATGAACTTGAAAAATTTTGTCCCTATTGAGGAAATAATGAACTCTAATAAATATGCTGATATGCTGAAAAATTAAATTTTAAAGGAATCATAGGCATTCATTAATTTTGATGGAATATTGAAACACTACCTTGCACCATATGTGAAGGAACATTAAGAAGTTTAAAGAGACAGTGATAAGTATACTTTAATATACTGAGAATTGGATTGACGAACTCTGTTGAAAGCCTATTAACTATTATCAAGGATTGAATTGGAAAATGGAATGTTTGTCAAAAGTATGTCTAATGTATAATATGGTATGAGTAAATGATGAATAATTAAAGATTGTGTCAAAATCTTGTGAACTTATTGTCAAATCATGTAAAGTAAATTATTACAAAAAAGGAATATATACTGAATATTTTAACATTTTTAAGATGTAAAAGACTTACTGTATGTCAATATTTTTATTTTAATTTGTCCCAAGTAATTTACACATGACTGTACTTGCTCTGGCCTGATTCTAAGCAATTCATGGTCAGATATGGGTGTATTCATTAATGAAACCATACATATATAGTAAGTATCTACTACATGCCAGGCACTGTATTTGATTCTGGAGAAGAAGAAAGAAAGAAAGAAAGGAAGAAAGAAAGAAAGAAAGAAAGAAAGAAAGAAAGAAAGAAAGAAAGAAAGAAAGAAAGAAGAAAGAAAGAAGGAAGGAAGGAAGGAAGGAAGGAAGGAAGGAAGGAAGGAAGGAAGGAAGGAAGGAAGGAAGGAAGGAAGGAAGGAAGGAAGGAAGGAAGGAAGGAAGGAAGGAAGGAAGGAAGGAAGGAAGGAAGGAAGGAAGGAAGGAAGGAAGGAAGGAAGGAAGGAAGGAAGGAAGGAGGAAGGAAGGAAGGAAAGAAAGAAAGAAAGAAAGAAAGAAAGAAAGAAAGAAAGAAAGAAAGAAAGAAAGAAAGAAAGAAAGAAAGAAAGAAAGAAAGAAAGAAAGAAAGAAAGAAGGAAGGAAGGAAAGAAGGAAAGAAAGAAAGAAAGAAAGAAGGGAAGGAAGGAAGGAAGGAAGGAAGGAAGGAAGGAAGGAAGGAAGGAAGGAAGGAAGGAAGGAAGGAAGGAAGGAAAGAGAAAGAGAGAGGGAGGGAAGAAATAGTCCCTTAGCATGGGTAGGCAAATGAAGTCATGTGACTTCAAGGGTTCCAGAAGATCCTTTTGCCCTAATCTCTATCATTCCCTGACATCTTGTTATGACTGCCACCTCACATCTAGAAAGAAATGAAGGCCACTGAGTTAAACTCATTTTCTTTTCTTAACAGAGTAACTAGATCAGTAAATTGTGGTATATTGAGATAGAATACATGTGGATTGTAACACTGGACAGAATGTCTCATGTTGTCTTTGTGAATGTACAGATACGGGATGAGAGACTGCATAATTAGGTGGACTGCAAATTCGTTAAATCTATGAACTGAAAGAGCAATCATCAATGGATAAATGTCAGCCTAAAGGAAGAAGAGCTCAAGGGTAGTGCCCTAGGTGTCTGTCCTTGGTCCTGTAGTGTTCAATGTTTTTTTTTTTTTTTTCATCGTGACTAAAATGGAGCATTGATAAGAGATTTCTCAGATTTGAAGATGACACAGAACAGGAGTTGGCTATCATGCTGGATGAGAGTTTCATGATCTCAAAAGAATTCAACAGTCATGAATGTTAGATGGAGTATAACAGTATATAATTTAATATGAATAAATGTAAAGTTCTACACGTGAACTTTAAAAGATCAAAACAAAAAGAATACAATGGGGAGGCTTAAATAGACAGCAGTTCTTATGAAAAAAATCAGTAGTTTTGATGCACTGTATAATTTAAAAGGAGGCTGCGGCATGACATACTAATAATTATTTTGTTCAGTCTTGGGGACCACATTTTAGGACCTATCTGTAGACATTCAGAAGAAGGCAATCAGAATAATGAAGGGACTGGATTCTTATGCCATGTGGAGATCACTTCAATATATTGAGATGATTTTGCCTGAAGATGAGAAAAGGGGAGGAAATGAGAGCCCTTTTCAAATATTTGAAGGGTGATCATTTGGGAGAGGAATTTCATTTTCTTTTCTGCTTGATAACAGAAGGCAGGGCAAGGAACCATGTGTGGAAGCTGTAGAGAGGCACATTTCAGTTTGATTTCAAGAAAAATCTCCCAATAATATGAGCTGTCCAAGAGTGGAGGCTGCCTTGGGAGTTAACAGGTCTCTCTTCCCCAGAAATTGTCAAATAGAGGCTAGATGACCTCAAGTAGAGGTTAGACATTATAAAGGGAATTCTTTCTGGTTGAACCAGATAGTGTATGAAGTTCATTCTAGCTTCAAAGTACTGGGATTGTGCAATTTTCTTATTTCTTCCTTAGAGTATAGCATATGGCATACACAATAAATATTTGTTGAATGAAAGAGAAACAAATACTATACTGCCCTGCTTCAGAGCCTGTAATCCACAATATTATTTCTTTCAGTTAAGTCTTATACTTAACTTATGCCTACACACATACATGTTTGTCTCCT
>JAJHZJ010000777.1:2089727-2263314 GCA_023548195.1 Bettongia penicillata ogilbyi | reverse complement strand
TTTTTTCCCTTTTCTGGGCATTTTCCCAGACAGTTACTTGACTTCTGAAATTCCTCTCCACCCCGTAGAACTTGGGATCTGAGATTCAAATGCTGCTCCCAGCCTCAGGGCTTTTAGCGGGGCAGGTGCAGCTGCTATTCAATATGAGCTTAAGTTCTGGTGCTCAGGTAGGGGCAGGCCGCCTTCCGGGCTCAGTTCCCTCAGGGGGTTTATGTGGAAATCTTCAGTAATGGCCCTGATCTCCTGTGCCCTCCAGGAGTCCTGGGCTGCCACTGCCTCTGCCCCTGCCTCCCGAGGGGGGCTGAGTCAGGGAGACACCCCCGCTCCTTCTCGGCCAACCCAGGAGTCTCTCTCACTGACCTGTAGCACCTGTGGGTGGAGGGACCTTCGTAGCCACTGGAGGTCCCTCCCTGACGCTTGGATCTGCTCCTCTGCAGCTGCACAGCCAGGGCAGCATAGGGCTGGCCTCCACTGTCCTGTGCGCAATGGACCTTTGGAGTCAGTTTTTCAGGGATCTCTGGAAGGAAATCTCCTCCACTGCATTGCTGTGTGGCTTGCACTTGTCCAGAATTTGTGGGGAGTTCTTCTTACAGGAAATTTATAGGCTGTGGATTCGGAGCTAGCATACTTGAGTCTTTTTACTCCACCATCTTGGCTCCTCCCCTCAATGAGCTTCATTTTTAAAAATCTAGCTTCATTCTGTGATTCAGTGACTCAGTAGACTGGCTCTAAATTAAAGTTGTTTCGGTACTTGGTTTCAGTGTTTGCCATCAATGCAAAAGATAATTTAACAAAAAAATCTAGTTTCAAGTAGAAGAAAATCACAGCCTACACTTATTAAATGATATTCTTTGTAGTAATGCTATTTGCAATCCTATAGAAAAGTTATTGTTGAAATTCACCAAATCTTCCTCTTTTCTAATATCAAAGCTTTGCCCTAACAAACTAATTAGATGTTGGATTTCTTTTCTATTACATATTGGTTCCAACCTACTGAGATTTCTTGGGGAAGACTTTTAAGCAGGATGGAAAATCGTGTTTTCAAATTGTTATGTTTTTTTGAATGAACATATATGATTTGTAGAGTGAAATGAGCAGAAGCAGGAGAATATTATACACAGTAACACCACAGTATGTGAGGACCGATTCTGACAGATGTAGCTCTTTACAGCAATACCCTTTGATCCAGCAATATTGCTACTAGGACTGTATCCCCAAGAGATCATAAAAATGGGAAAGGGTCCCACATCTCCAAAAGTATTTATAGCAGCATTTTTTGTAGTTGTCAAAACTGGAAATCAAGGTGATACACATCAATTGGGGAATGACTGAATAAATTATGGTATATGAATGTAATGGAATACTATTGCGACATAAGAAATGATTAACAAGAAGAATTCAAAGAGGCCTGGAAAGACTTATATGACCTGATGCTGCACCAAAGGAACAGAACCAGGAAAACTTTGTGAACAGCACAACCATGGTATGTGAGAGTTCTTTTCTGATGAGTTTGGATCTTTATAGCAATGCAAGGACATAAAAAAAAAAAAAATTCCCAATGGTCCTCTGAGGCAAATGCCTTCCACATTCAGAGAAAAAACTATGGAATTCAATTGCAGAATGCAACAGATCATTATGTGTGCATGTGTTTGTGTGTGTGTGTGTGTATTGTATTTTGGTTTGTTATATAATTTCTCCCATTTATTTTGCTTCTTCTACACAGCATGAGTATACTGAAAATGTACTTAATAAAAATGTATGTGTAGATTCTATGTAGAACTTTATGTCATCTTGAGGAGGGAGGGGGTGGTCGTGAGTAGGTAGGGGGAAAATATATAAGTTTTATGTTAGTAATTGTAGAATATTAAAAAGAAATAAAATGAATATATTAAAAATATTTTTAAAATGTTCTTTGAAAATTTTCTGTTTGTCATTTAATGACCATGTCCTAAATTGGGACATTTCTCAACCCTCCAATCTTTAATATTCTCACTCACTTGATATTACTACAAAGTACTTTGTTTTTAAGGGTAGCAAGGTGGCATAATGGCTAGTACACTGGGCTTGGAGTAAAGGTGATTTACTTCTTTTTTTAAATTTTTAACTGAATTATTTTCTTTGTTTTCAGTGTTTGATAATCACTTCCATATCTTTGATTTTTTTCTGCTCCCTCCTCCTTATTTACCCCTCCTTCCTCACTCACTTCCTGAGATGGCAATTAATCTTATATAGGTTCTACAAGTACATTCCTATTAAAAACCTGTTGTATAGAAGACTAAAAAATGAATGGAGAAACCATAAAACAAAACAAAGCATAATACAAAGGAAAATGATCTGTTTCTATCTGTGATCAAATTCCATATTTCTTTCTCTGGCTGTGGAAGGCCTTTTGCCTTCCAGTCATTGGAAATTTTTCTACCCATGCATTTTCAAACCCATGCATTTCAGTGAAGTATTAAGTCTACCAGAAAAGTTTCTCACACACTGTGATTGTTGCTGTGGATCAATTTCACCTGGTTATGCTCCTTTCAGTAAGCATTAGTTCATGTAAGACTTTTCGACTTACTTCTTGAGTTCAAATCTGGCCTCAAGTCACTTACTAGTTATGTGATTCTGTGCAAGTCAGTTAATCCTGTTTCCCTCAGTGCCTCACCTGTGAAGTGAGCTGGAGAGCAAAATGGCAAACTACTCCAGTATCTTTGTCAAACAAAACACCACATAGGGACATGAAGAGTTAGATAAAAGTGAGCAACAACAATATATTGTATTATCATAGTACCTTGCACGTAGTAGATGCTCAAATCTCTTAATGATAATCTAATATTGTATAGATCCCAGAGGACATACTTTTTCTTGAGAACAGAGATTTTTTTCTTTAGCTCTATCATCCCCACTCAGCATAAGTATACTGAGCAGGGACTTAATTTTAATTGAATTAGAATAGTTTACTTTTATATATGTGTAAATTAATGTATATTCATCGGTTAAATATAAATAGTTACAAGTTGTTGGGGTATGAACATATATGATATTATATGATCCTAAGTCTCCCACACTTTTGCAGGAAGCTGAAAGCGGGCTGTGTTTGCACCAACAGAAGTTTAGATATGGGTGCGAGGCAAGCAAGATCTAACATCATATTAGGGGTGGTACTGCGGACAGGGGAAGGATAATTTCTGCCACTGGACTCTCATTGCCCTATTTCACCATTATATTTATATATGTGGGTATACATACATGTGTAAGTATTTTTAGGTCAAAGTGTGCTATATGAGCTACCTTTTTCTGCACTTAGCCAACAGCCATAAGTTCTTAAGATGTGTAATAACTCTGCTGCCTTTGGATAACAAATAAAATCTTTAATCCATGAAAAGTTGACAAAGCTAAGGCAAAATAAAAGTGAAGGTCCTTGGCAAATGTAGCACAAACTGTCTTAGTGTTAACTATATTTGAAGGGATAACTATGCTAAGTATTGTTTTCACTCAGGTTCCCTAAATAAATGAGATCTAATTGTGAGGCTGAAGTTATTTGTTGAATTATGGTCATATATCAGTACACTGCTCCCACATATAACACCACAATATAAGATTCCTCTTGGAGAAAATGAAACCCAATAAGAAAAGAAGTCCAAAAAATATTACACATATTCATAATTCCTAAACCAGGGTTATGGCATACTATATTACAATTTCACAAACAGTCAATACAAATTATTGGATATAAAATTACTTTTTGATGACCACCGTGAAAATACAAGCTGTTCAAGTCATTCTTCACACTTATTGATTTTGCTTAACTTTTTCTACTGCATTTTTAAAGCACTTGGTGCTGTTTTAAGTCTGTACTCTAAAGTAAAATGCTAAGGAAATTCAAGTAGACTGGGATTTTTAAAAAGGGTGAAGGAAAAAAGGGGCCTAATTGCTTTTATTTTCTAATTTAAAAAAATAACTTACTTTGAAGAAAGCTCTTTAAAAGGACACAATCATTCTAGCATTTGCAATTTGGTGGAGTCTTTTTTTTTCAATTTTCACTTAATATTATTTTTTCCTATTACATGTAAAGATAGTTTTCAACATTTATTTTTGTATGTCAATATCAAATATCAATTTTTTCTCCCTCCTTTCTAAAAAGAGCAATCAATCAATGCATGGTATACACATACAATCACATATCCACATTAGTTGTGTTGTGAAAGATGGATCAGAACAAAAGAGATAAAACACGAGAACAAAAATGTAATACGCTTATGTTTACATTCAGACCCGTAGTTGTTTTCTGTTTTGTTTGTTTTTTCTGGATGTGGTTACCATTTTCCTTCACAAATCTTGAATCATTTCATTGCTGATTAAACCCAAGATTATCATAGTTAACCAGTGCACAAGGTTACTATTGCAGTATGCAAGGTTCTCCTGGTTATTTTCACTTCATGCAGCATCAG
Organism: Bettongia penicillata ogilbyi; assembly: GCA_023548195.1. Taxonomy (NCBI): domain Eukaryota; kingdom Metazoa; phylum Chordata; class Mammalia; order Diprotodontia; family Potoroidae; genus Bettongia; species Bettongia penicillata. Next base: position 2,258,875 of record JAJHZJ010000777.1, on the reverse strand, counting down.
GTCAGATAAGACTTTCCAGGTTTTTCTGTAATCCGTCTGCTCATCATTTCTTATAGAGGAATTATATTCCATTACTTTCATATAACACAACTAATTCAAGCATTCCACAGTTTTTGGCTAACTCCTATATTTTTTAACACAACTAAAAGAGCTTCTATAAATAATTTTGTACATGTGGGTTCTTTTTGCTTTAGTATGATATCCTTGGCATATAAACTTAGTAGTGGTATTGCTGGATCTAAGGGTATGTACAGTTTTGAAGCCCTTTCAGCATACTTACAAATTTCTCTCCAGAATGGCTGAATCTGTTCACAACTGCACCAACAGTGTATTAAGGACCAATTTTCCCACATCTCCTGGAATATTTATTATTTTCCTTAGTCTATCTTATGGATGTGAGGAAAAGTTATTATAATATGCATTCCTTTAATAAACAGTGATCAAGAACATTTATATCTGACTATAGCTTTAATTTCATCTAAAAAAAATGTCTATTATAATGACATTTTTTTTTATTCCTAGATTTATTTATTTATTTAACTTTTCAACATTCATTTCCACAAAATTTTGGGTTTCAAAATTTCTCCCCATTTCTCCCCTTCCCCCACCCCAAAACACTGAGCATTCCAATTGCCCATGTCACCAATCTGTCCTCTCTTCTAACATCCCTCCCACCCCTTCTCCCCATCTTCTCTTTTTTCTTATAGGGCAAGATAACTTTCTATATCCCATTATCTGCATTTCTATTTCCTAGTTGCAAGAACAATATTCAACAACCATTCGTAAAACTTTGAGTTCCAGCTTCTCCCCATCCCTCCCTCCCCACCCATTCCCTTCAGGAAGACAGGAAATTCAACGTGGGCCTTATTTGTGCAGTTTTTCAAATGACTTACATAATAGTCCTGTTGTGTATGACTAACTATAATTTTCTCCATCCTATACTTCCCCCCATTGCTTCTATTCTGTCTTTTGATCCTGTCTCTCCCCAAGAGTGTTGACTTCAAATTGCTCCCTCCTCCCACTGCCCTTCCTTCCACCATCCCCCCACCCTGCTTATCCCCTTCTCCTCCACTTTACTGTATTGTAAGATAGGTTTTCATACCAAAATGAGTGTGCATTTTATTCCTTCCTTTAGTCAAATGTGATGAGAGTAAGCTTCATGTTTTTTTCTCTCACCTCCCCTCTTTTTCACTCCACTTAAAAGTCATTTTATTTGCCTCTTTTATGAGAGATAACCTGCCCCATTCCAATTCTTCCTTTCTCCTCTTAATATATTTCTCTCTTATCTATTAATTTCACTTTTTTAAAGATATGATCCCATCCTATTCAATTCGCCGTGTACTCTGGGTGTGTGTGTGTGTGTGTGTGTGTGTGTGTGTGTGTGTGTGTGTGTGTGTGTGTGATCTCACCAACTACCCAAATACTTAAAAAAGTTTCCACAATGTTCCTAGGAGTTTCTCTTTTTGGATCTCTTTCAGTTGGTGATTGGTGGATTCCTTGAATACTTATTTTGCCTTCTGGTTCTAGAATATCAGGGCAGTTTTCCTTGATAATTTCATGAAAGATGATGTCTAGGCTCTTTTTTGGATCATGGCTTTCAGGTAGTCCCATAATTTTTAAATTGTCTCTGCTGGATCTTTTTTACAAGTCAGTTGTTTTTCCAATGAGATGTTTCACATTCTCTTCCATTTTTTCATTCTTTTGGTTTTGTTTTGTGATTTCTTGGTTTCTCAGAAAGTCACTAGCCTCCATCTGTTCCATTCTAATTTTGAGACAACTATTTTCTTCAGTGAGCTTTTGAATCTCCTTTTCCATTGGGCAAATTCTGCTTTTTATAGCATTCTTCTCCTCATTGGCTTTTTGAACCTCTTTTGCCAATTAAGTTAGCCTATTTTTCAAGGTGTTATTCTCTTCAGCATTTTTTTGGGTCTCCTTTAGCAAGGTGTTGACTGCCTTTCATACTTTTCTTGCATCTCTCTCATTTTTCTTCCCAGCTTTTCCTCCACCACTTTAACTTGATTTTCAAAATCTTTTTTGAGCTCTTCCATGGCCTGAGCCCACTGAATATTTGTTTTGGATTTTGGGGATACAGAAGCCTTGATTTTTATGTCTTTCCCTGATGGTAAGCATTGTTCTTCCTCATCTGAAAGGATGAGAGGGGATATCTCTTCACCAAGAAGGTAACCTTCTATAGTCTTATTTTTTTCCCCTTTTTTGGGGCATTTTCCCAACCAGTTACTTGACTGTTGGGTCCTTTGTCAATAGTAGGATGTACTCTAGGGACCTGTAAGATATCAGTTCCTCCAAGGTGTCACAATACAGTATGTATTGGTCTGGACACAGAGAAGGATTTTTGTGCCCAGAATCTTAGATGCACTTCCTCTTCACAGGCACTTGACTTTCAGTTCTGCCAAGCAAGCACTTGTGGGGTGGGATTCAGTTAAGCTGTGGGGGCAGAGCCTCCATTCAGTTGGAGACAAAGACCAGCTGCCTCAGGGTGTCTACACAGAGCTGAGGTAAGACTCAGCTCTTCAGTGCTCCCTGGGGTTTTTACAATCCCAGCTATGGTCTCATGTTGCTGTAGGGTCTGCCCTGAAAATTCCTGCCCCCTGCTCAGTGTGAAGGCCCTTCTCCCTTCCTGGCCAGCTGAATAAACCCTGTCACTGATGGTTGGCACCTGTAAGTTGAGGAATCTGCGGACATTCCGCTGTGCCACTGGGGATTCCGAGACTGGAGATTCCACCCTGGAGAGCTGTTCATGAGCCGTGGGCACTTTGTCAGGTCTGGGCAGGGCTCCACGCTCGAACATCCCCTGCGTCCAGTGCAACTGACGTTTCCTCTGAGTCTTTCAGGTCACCCTGTTCTGGAGATCTCCTCCACTCTGTTGTTCTCCACTTCTCTTGCTCCAAAATTTGTTGAGAGTCCCTCTCTACAGGTGTTTTATGGGCTGTGCGGGGGCAGCCTCAGTAAGTGTGTCTTTCTACTCTGCCATCTTGGCTCCGCCCCTATGATAATGACAATTTAAATTGGAAGATATTTTCTATTCATTAATAGGCCCATGTGACCTGCTTAAATCACATCGAAGCCTAAGTGACATGTGGTCTGAGGAGGTTGCTGAACTAGTGGAACAGGAAGGGTAGAGCAGAAGTTGGAGGAAGAGTGTTTGTTTGATTTGGGGAAGGTCCCGAAAGGGGTTGGGGGAAGACTTGGAAATTAATTTGTCCCCTACATTATTAGCGTGTATTGACTTTTTGTTTACTTTCACAGATTTGGCTTCCTGGTCTTGGGTTATGGCTTTTTGGTGTATGAATAGATGCTTTTCTTCTACCTTCTATGTGGAGAGTCGGTTATACTTTGTGATTCAAAGCTACATTGGCATATTCATGTCACCCTCAACAATGTGAATATTGTCTGGGCGATACATTTGGTTTCATGAACATGATCACATGGTATAAAAATCTCCATTTGGGGGTAGAAAGGATTTAGAGAAAGAAATGGATATACCAGGATGTGAGGATTTACCAAACAGGAATTTCCTAGCAAGGGAATGGGCACTGCACTCTGTGAAAACTGGGAAATGAGATTACGGGGTGGGGGGGGTAACCTAGAGATTTGGAAAGATGTTTCCAAGGAATACCTATAAAACTAGGGAAAATGCTGGTAGGGGTGTGTAGGACAGTCTGGATTTCATTAACAGGTTATCATATTATGTGTAAGAGTAGAGACAAGCTGCTGAAGGAAAAAAAATCAGATGAGAAAAGAGTTAGATAGTTTGGTGGGAATTCTCCATATTCAGGCTCTCCTTTAAAAAGATGAAGCTCAGGTGGAAGAAAAGTCTAGTGGAAGAAGTGGTAGGCTGGCAAAAGAAATGTGCATGCAACTTTTGTACAGTCCCAGCCTAACTCCCACGTCAGTGTCTGCTAGGAGCATGCATGGGAAGAAAACATTAAGCCAGAGTTGGAAAATGAAACAATGTTACAGGAGGAGACTGCTCAGGCAGAATTGCACCATACTGGATGGTAGGTGTCCCAGAAGGCTAGATACAAGTCCCACCTCAACAAATCAACAAGAGATCCTGAGGACCAGGGTGGTGGAGCAGGTAGCAGTAATATCAAAAAACACCCTCCCCCCATGCCCCTTTGTACAGACAGGGGAATCCGAAGATTCCAGTGTGGAGCACCAGCATGTGTGCTTGCAGGCAGTCATCCTTCAGCAGCCAAACCTCCATGTGCTTCAGACAGACCCAGGGAAACAGAAAAAAAAAACTACATGACATCAGCACATACCAACAACTCCCACTGCGACTCACAGCACCCTGTAAGCTGCTAAATACAGTCCCCAAATGCCAGAACCTGAGGACTCAACACACACACACACACACACACACACACACACACACACACATATATATATATATATATATATATATATATATATATATATATATATATATATGTATGTATGTATATACTGAGAACAGTGTGCCCACAATGCTCTAGCAGTGGACTCAACTATAAAAGTCAGAAAATAGGAAAATATCATGAGCAAAAAACAGACATGGACAATGACAATAGATTTTTTTATGGGGACAAGAAAGATCTAAACACAACTTCAGAAGAGGATAACATTTTCAAATCTGAAACCTGAAAAGGGAACAGCAACTAGTCTCAAGTCCAAAAATCCTTCTCGAAAGTCCTCAAGAATAATTGGAAAAGTCAAATAAAAGAGGTTGAAGAAAAATTGGTGAAAAAAAAGAGAGGTATAAAAAAGTCAACATCTTTAAAGAAGAAGGACAAATCCTACTTGCACAAAACATTTACTTAAAAAATACAATTGGCCAAATGGGGGGGAGTGTTTTGAAGAAAACAACTCCTTAAAAAGTATAATTTGTCGAAAGGAAAAGCAGGTACAAAAGCTATAATAAGAAAACAATTGTTGAGAAATTAGAATTGGGAAAGTGGAAGCGAAAGACTATGAGACATTAAGAATCAGTGAAACAAAATCAAAGGAAGGAAAAGAATGATGAGAACATAAAATACCTCTCTCAAAAAAAATGATCTGAAAAATAGATCAAGGAATGATAATTTAAGAATTAATGGTCTACCTGAAAGCTGTGGTCAGAAAAAAAAACAGGGAGAATCTATCAAGAAATTATTAAAGAAACTTCCTTTTAGGTCCTAGAACAAGAGGGTAAATTAGTCATCCAAACAATCCACCAATCACCTCCTGAAAGAGATTCCAAATTGAAAATGCCAAAGATTATTGTAGCCAAATTCCAGAATGATCAGGTCAAGTTTTTTCTTTTCTTTTTTTTCTTTTGTTCTGGAGAATGATCATGGCTGTTTTGACATTTCCCCACTGTAAATTTATGTTTTCTTCTTACCTGTCACCATAATAAGTTTCTATGGTTAGATTCTTTTTTTTTTTTCTCATCTTTTTTGGCGCTTTTCCTTTCTTTTAATTCTGAGCTCTGCACTTGGAATGAAAGGTGCATTTTCTCAGTTTTCTTATAGGAGATGCTGTATTTGCTGGCTATTTAACAGGTCCTACATTAATGTTTCCATGAGGCCCATGCAGGATCCTTTTGTGTGGTGCTGAGCTCAGGGTGCAAGGTAGAGAGTGTCTGGCATTGCTGGAGGATACAGGTGTCCCAGTCATGGTTTCTGATGTCTTCTTGGGCTGGTAGTGTATTTCTGCATTTATCTGGAGATACACTCAAGCACATAGTGGTCTAGTCCCTGCTAGCTGAATATTTGCCCAGAGCTATGCTTGAAGCACCTAATGGTTCTCAGAAGTGGAGTCTGCCAGATCTCCTGGCTATGTTAAAGCATGTGGGGTGTCCTGGCATGGGTATTTGCCTATTCTACCACACTGAGCCTCAGGATATCCCACTGCTTTCCTAAGTAGGTCTTCCTGCTTACATACAAGGACACATCTTATCCTGCACCATGTTCTCCTTTTACCAAAATGAGATAGAATATGGGTTTTTTTTGCCAAACTTTGATATTTCTCTGATTCAAAATTGTTTCACCCAGTCTTTTTACTGATCCTACTATTCCAAGATTTGTTTGTGGGCAACATTTTCTAGTTGTTTGGTGGTGAATGTGGGAGAATTATGACGATTTACTGTTTGTTCCAACATCTTGGTTCCCTGAAGTCTCTCCCACATTTTGCTTTTGATAATAAATAAACTGCTCTTTTCCTGATGCCATCAGAATAAATTCCCCACCACAAAGGGGACATCTGTTTCAAAGCCACCCTTTCAGAAAGATCCAGGCCACATACACAGGAAAAAGGGAGGCAATTGAAAACATCATTGAAAGCTATTATTTTGTGATTACGAAATGTTGGAAAATTTACACTCTTCAATAACTTAACAAAGAAGTAGACAACATTAGAAAGTTTTCCATTCTGCACTATTGATCCTAATGAGAGCTGAGCACTTGAAATAGATGCTACATTTGAATTTTTTATGTTAATATCGCAAACTGTCAACCACGTTTCAGTTTTTTTTAAAATAAATTCATTGTTGAAGGACTTATGAAAGAAACTCAGACTGGACAAGGGCGGGGAAATGCTTCTTTGCCTCATATAAATTTTGTAATGGAGTATTTGCTCTAATGCACTCATTTAAAGATGATGGAATCACTCACACCAAAGTAATTGTACATACTGTTTGAGACATAGAACTGATGCACAAAGAGCTTCAACTTTAAAAGGAGCAAATAATTATGTCAAATAATAGACAATTAGAATATGTGACTTGAGGGAACAACAGAAATTAAAATATTAATATCTCACAATGTGCAAAATTAAAACTTGGGGAATAGATCAAAGAAATCCTTATCCTTCTATGCTGATTAGAATGACAAAGAAAATGAACTGTTAATTAAGCATCTATTCTGCCTTCAAAACTAGTTATCCACTTGGCTACCCTTTCAGAAAAGGACCGTAATAGAGAGAAAAACAAATAGTTAATACAAATTAGAGAGTGGATGGACCAACGTGAGTGAGGTGCCTTGGTCATTCCCTTCAGTGAGATCTTGAAATTTCAGTTGCAAGAAATTAATGCTGGGGAGAAGGAGAAGTATTTTGAAGACAATATGACAAAAAGATCTTTCTTAAAGATCATTAAAGGTGGCTATGTATCATTTTAACCAGAATAGTACAGAGGGAAAAATTCTTGAAGAAACTTTTTATAAAAATACATCCATTTTGAAAGGTGATTCATGTGTCTAGGGTAATGAAATAGCAAGATTTTAAAGATGAAGGTTCAGAAAATATTGTCAAACCTGCTGGTAAATACAGGCAAAACTACATAGTTGAAGATGAAGATATCTTCTTTATTTACAATTAACCTGAACTACCTAAGAAGAAATGAATGTTAAATATTATTCGGTGATTAGAGACAAGTAGTGCTATTTAAAAGAGTCACAGGAATTTTTATTGTGGTAAAAAATAATTGAAAAGATGAAGACACAAATACACCTAAGGAGGGGGAGGCACATTTCTCCAAAGGAAATTACTCTTATTTGTTTAAATTAAACTATGTTGCTTCCCATAAATGTACAAGTTCACTAAATGTGAACATTTTTACTTTTCAAATGATTAAGATAGTTTTCCTAACCATAAAAGATTTTTCAGGAATCTTATTACTCTAATGAAACTTCATTAATCTCAATCATGTCTGTCAAACCTGACATTTTTGACAGTGAAGACAGTGTGGCTTGCTCCTTTCTAAATCTACATAAACCACTTGTTTTACAGTATTTCTGATGTCTAAATTGAAAAGAGCATCTAACAAAAAGTAAATAAAGCAATAATTTAAAAATAACTAAATCAATACTCTCATATTCTCCCCCAGATACTATAATTCAATCACTGAGAGATCTTTTATAATAAGATGGTGGGAAAATACATAATGAATCAGTGTTGAGGGAAATTTTCAACATCTTTGTGGATCATACAACAAAGCAAAATTAGCAATAAAAATAAGTTTTTAACCAAAGTATAGCATTTTTGAGAAAGCAAAAGTATTTAATAAAGTATTGAGTCTGTCAATTTCTGAAGTAATTGAGTAATTTAAGTGTACTTTACTAGCTAATTCCCAGATGCTTAAATTCCAAGTAATAGTCGACCAAAACATTGAAGGAAACAGTTAAATTAAATGTTGATGTATGCACACTTTAACCTAACAGTCATAATTATATCAGTGTTTTAGTGAAGAAAGAAAGGGAGAAAAGAACTCGGAAGAGAGAAATTGTCAGGACTTCCCTGGGAAAACGACCATGATGTGACTCAACTGAGGCTTTGTTAAACTTTATCAGTATTCCGCTTGTTCCTTCTCATAAACAATCTTGAGGACCTTTGATCTCAGCCACAATCCTTTTTCTTCACTAACAAAAACTCCATTTCTTAAAGTTTCCCAACACATATTGCTGACTCTCTCAAATTTTCTGTTATCTGAGTATATTTGACTGCTTAAATTCAAAGATCTGCTATATCACATCATAAATTTCCACCATTATGGCTAAACTAACAGTGGCCTCTATTCTATGTTCTGTTTTTTACCCTTGTAATAATACATTCCAGCCTCTAAAAATAAAGAAAGCATCTTTTTTGGGGAGAAGAGACAGTGTGGGAGGAGGAGAAAATTAAAATATATAAAATAAACAGAAATATCCTTGGGAAATTTTTAGAATTATATACAAGTAATTGGTATCACATGTTTCCTTTCTCAATGATCAGGGAAAGAGCTAAGGGAGAGGCCAATATTTTAGAATTTAAATTTTTAAAAAGTTTAAAACAAATAAACAAAACTTTGAAGCTACATTTAAGACAAAATGAACATAGAAGAAAATATTCACTATCCAAAATACGTTGACATATTCTTGTGTTTTCTTTCATGTGAAAAATTCCCTGTGGGGATCCTTTTGTCAACCAATTCAGCTTGACAGTTCTTCTGGAGCTTACTTTTAGAGAGCAAATTAGGTCACTAAAAAGTTAAATAACTTGTCCATGGTCATAAAGTTAGTTTGTTTTAAAGGAAGACCTTGACCTAGATCTTGCTAATTCCAAGGTTGTCCACCCTTCCAAAATATTGCGCTCACTTGAATTTTTACAAAGTAGAAAGGAGGAACATGGGAAATAGACCTTGTGTATAAGTGAAACAAGATATCTGTGTTCCTTATATGTTGTCTACATTCGTCAGACAATTATTTATTCTGCCTGTCTTTTTATGCATGTTCCAACATGGAAGACAGAATTTCACAAGTAGAGAGAATCTTAGAGATAATAATACAGAAGAATGACCTTATTTTACATATTAAGAGAATAAGCCTAAGGAGAAATAGGTAACCAAATGGAAATTGCAAAGTACTACGCTTTAAAAGTTCAATAGAAAATAGTGAAAGAAAATACTTTATTTTTATGCCAAAATAATTGTCACTGAACTTAAGGCATATCTATAAATAAGTTTCAATTTGTAAAAGAAGGTAATGGACATGAGATGAAGACAAAGGCATGTATGCTACCTCCAAAGAAGTCTATTGGTTTTGCATAACATTGTGCCTATGGTCTAATTTGAGTCATAAATAATTGATTTGCAAAAAATAACAAAAGAAAAGAGTCTACCAATTTCCTTTTAGGACACCTGGTAAGTGACTTAACTTCTATTTGCCTAAGTTTCCAGGAAAATGTGGATAATTATAACCACTATCTCCCTGGATTGTTTTGAGGATCAAATGAAATAATAATTACAAAGTAGTTAGTACTATTGTTGTCATTTAGTAAACACTATATGTTAACTCTAATTAGTTATTATTATTTTCATTATTATCATTTATTATTAATATTATTATTATTACTATGATTGATACTTAGACTAGTGGAATTCAAAACAGAGAAAGAAAACTGCAAGTCAAATACCCCCAAGAAGTATTGAAGAAAAAAATTTAAGAAAAATGCAATCAGGCAGTCCAGGAAGCACAGAGCACACACAGTATAACACGGGAAGCATGGGGCACAGTTTGATGTGGCAGGGACAGGACCCTGAACAGATTTCAGGAAGCCATCAGCAGCAACAGTTCCTAGATCACACAATGCAAAAACGTTACAAATAGCTGCAAAGGTCAGTGGGAGGACTCTGTTACCCAGGAGAGGGGAGTGAGGTCTGGACCCTGTCAGAAGCCACTATAGCAGTAGCTTCCATTTTTGGAGCCCCGTGGCCCAGAGTCCCTGGGGGAACTGAGCTGCTGATTTGAATCTCAGCCCTGCGTGGCAACCCTGAGAGAACCCCACCTAAAGTCCCTGGGGGAACTGAGCAACTGATCTGAATTTCAGCCCTGAGCTGAGCCCTGACAAAGAATTCAAAATCAAGTAACTTGCTGGGAAAATGTGTAAAAATGGGGAAAATAATAAGAAAGTAGAAGGTTACCTTGTTAGAGAGTAGAAATTTTCCTCTATCTTTTCAGACAAGGAGGAACGATTTTGGTCTTCAGGGAAAGACATAAAAGTCAAAGCTTTTGCATGCAAAACCTCCATAATAAATATGGAATGGTCCCAGGCTATGGGAGCACTCAAAAAGGATTTTGAAAATCAAGAAGAGGAGTAGAGAAAAAATTGGGAAGGGAAATGTGAGCGATGCAAGAAAAACATGAAAAGCAAGTCAACAACTTGCTAAAAAAGACACGAAAACATTCTGAAGAAATTAAGACCTTAAAAATTAATTGACTTTAATTTAAATTTAAATTAATTAAAAATTAATGGCAAAAGAGGCCCATAAAGCCAATGAGAATAATATTTTAAAGAGCAGAATTAGCCAAATGGAAAAGGAGGTTCAAAAACTCACTGAATAAAATAGTTCTTTAAAGATTAAAACCGAGCAAATGGAAGCTAATGACTTTATTAGAAACCACAAACTAAAATCAAAAGAATGAAAAAATATAAGATAATGTGAAACATTTCATGGGAGAAACAACTAACATGGAAAGTAAAACCAGGAGAGACAATTTAAAAATGAGGGGAAAACCTGAAAGCTATGATAAAAAAAAAAGAACCTAGACATCATCTTTCATGAAATTATGAAGAAAAACTGCCCTGATATTCTAGAACCATAAGGTAAAATAAATACTGAAGGAATACACAGATAATCTCTTGAAAGTGATTCAAAAAGAGAAACTCCTAAGAATATTGCAACCAAACTCCAGATTTCCCAGGTCAAGGAGAAAACATTGCAAGCAGCCAGAAAGAAACAATTCAAGTATTGTGGGAAATACAATCAGGATAGCACAGGATCTGGCAGTTTCTACATTAAGGGCTCTAAGGGCTTGGAATATGATATTCCTGAAGTCAAAGGAACTAAAATTAAAACAAAGAATCCCCTACCCAGAAAAACCAAGTATAATTTTTCAGGGGGAAAAATGGTCATTCAATTATGTGGAGGACTTTCAAGAATTCTTCCTTTTTTCCTTTTTCTTTTTTTGTTTATTTATTTACTTTCAGTTTTCAATATTCATTGCCACAAAACTTTGAGTTCCAAATTTTTTCCTATCTCTCCCCTCTCCCCACCCCATAACACCTTTCATTTTGATACCCCTTCCCTCAATAGACTCTCCCTTCTATCACATCCCTCCCTTCTCTTATCCCCTTCTTCTGTCTTTATTTATAGAGTAAGATGGTTACTGAGGGAGGATCCTTTATCTGGGCATAGTTCTCCTCACCACAGTAGAATCCAGGTCCATACTGTTGCATTGAGTCTTATCCTCCAGATAGAAAGCAAATAAACACGAGGTGAACAGATGTATTGTTTCCCTTTTACAGGACAATATAGAGAGATAGTTCTTCCCATAAGAGCCCATACTTCCCTGAGTTTTAGCCCAGGCACTGGAAATCAATCAGGAGTTGTCTCTTTACTCTTGATACCCTATAGTTGATGTAAGTATGTTTATCAAGTAATTCAAGGAACTTGCCTAATAAATTACTGTGCAATACAGCAGGCTCCTGCTCAAATCAAGTGAATGAACTCATAGAACAAAGAATTGATACCATTCTGTTCTTTTCATATAAGGACTAAAATAGTAAGGCCACTATTAAGAACCTCTTAGATGCTCAGAGAGGTTTTGTGGAGAAACTCATCAAACATTCATTGAACCTTAGACATAGAAAATAAAACCATCCACATTTTGGAAAATTCACACATATCCTACCTTAAACATGCAAACATATACACCAACAATAAGACTGAAAAGCCCATTCAAATCAGGTTGCAAGAAGAACAAGTGAAATGAGAAATATTAAGTTTCTAAATGGAAATGAAAACTATATTGTCAAGTGAAAACAAACATGCATCAAACTGTAAATGAAGGGGAAAAACATCTACATGTATACATTTATCTGTAGCTATATCCATGTTTTATAATTTAAATATTAAGGTATTTTTGCAGACTATAGGAAAACCACATAACTGTTTTTACAGGATTATTAAAAGTAAGTAGGGATATAAATGAGATGTTAGTTCCCATGAAATTTACTGTAGAAGTATTGATGTAGAGAAGATACACTTTATACACCTTAATTAAGTGACAATATATCAAACCTGTTTTTAATGAGCCCAGAAATAGCCATCATGTGTTAGGGACCCTGGGAGTCTGAGCCGGATCTCTCGGGCCCACAGGCTTATCTGACCAGCAGAGGCCTGTAGGCCCTGAGGGAGTTTAGCTGTAAGCAATGACTGAGGCGGGAGACAAGATAGTAAGGACTCCGTTTATTCAAGCAGTGAGTGGTGGTTGAAAAATAATACTCTTATTTTTTCTAAATATGACCCAGATCCCTATATGTAAGAGAAATGAGAACTTTATCAGAGAAACTTGCCTCAATTTTTTTCAATTGCTATAGGTAATTTTATTTCCCTCCATTTATTCCCTCTGCCTCATTTACTTTATTTCCTCTCTCCTTTCACCCTGTCCCTCCTCAAAAGCGTTTTGCTTCTCTACTCTTTCCCCCAATCTGCCCTCCCTTTCATCCCCTTCCCTTGTATTTCCTAAAGGATGAAATGGATTTCTATACCCACTGCCTGTGTACCTTATTACCTCTTTGAGCCAATTTTGATGAGAGTAAGGTTCATTCACTCCCCCTCACCTCCCACCTCTTCCCTTCCATTGTCAAAACTTTTTCTTGCCTCCTTTACGTGAGATAACATACCCCATTCTACCTTACCATTTTTCTTTCTCTCAGTATATTTTTCTCACTAACCTTGATTTTATTTTTTTATATCATCCCTTCATATTCAACTCACACCTGGGCCATCTGCATATCTATGTCTTTTCTGATTCCTCTACTAATGAGAAAGGTTTTATGCGTTAAAATATCTCCCCATGTAGGAATGTAAACAATTTAACCTTATTAAGTCCCTTGTGATATCCTTATCCTGTTTACCTTTATATTCTTCTCTTGAATCTTGCATTTGAAAATCAAATTTCTATTCAGCTCTGGTCTTTTCTTCAAGAATGATCAAAAAGTCCCTCGTCCTTAATTCCTCTCACACAACGATTAGTGCCCTCTTTCTCTCTCCTTCCCAAATCCCTGACTCAACCATCCCCACAACCAGGCTCTGCAACTGTGGGGTGCAGACAAAAGGGGATGGGCCAGGGCAGTAGGAAGTCAGAAGCCAATCAGCCTCTCTATTTCTCAGTAAGTCAAACCTTCTGTTGCTAATTTTTTTTTTATATGTCTATAAACTGGAGAAGGGGTGAACGAGTTGTGGTTTGTGAATCTACTGAAATGCTGTTGTGCTGTAGGAAATGATGAACAGGCATTTTAGAGAAGCATGGGGGGACATATATGAGCTGATGCTGATTGAAGTGAGCAGAACCAGTAGAAAATGGTACACAGTGAGAGCCATAATGTGCAATGACTGACTTCGGTGGAATTGACTCTTCTCAGTAATGCCTGCAACAACAAACACCTGAAACAGCAAATAAATCTGGAACAATTTCAGGGGACTCACGATGCAGAGTACCATCCACATCCAGAGAGGGAAATATGGAGTCTGGGTGTAGATCAAAGCATATTATTCACTCTCTGTTTTTGTTTTGCTTTTCTTTCTCATGGTTCCTCCCATCATTCTAATTCTCCTATACACTATAACTAAAGTGGAAATACGTTTAATAGGAATGTATATATGTATATACTAGGAATGTGTATATATACATATATATACATATATGTATATATATATATATATACATATATATGTATATATATGTATATATAACCTATATCAGATTGCATGCAGTTATTGGGAGGGGACAGAAATTTTAAAACTGATAGAAATGAATGTTGAAAACTAAACATATACTAGTGACAAAAGTAAAAATTTCTATATATGATTATTTGGAAATGCAATTAATGTCATTTGAAAATTACTGTTTGTGTATTTATTGTATTTCAAAATTTTATAGTAATATTTTCTTACACTGTGAAACTTGAGCAGTCATTGTAAGTCAGAAATGGTGTTAGACAAAGCAACTTTTAGTTTCAATTTCTTGAAACTGCAACACAGTGGGGGGGGATTGTTTAAAATCAGTTATGCTATTTTATTAAACCTTCCTAACTTTGTCTTACAGCTAAAACAACTTGAGTCTCACTTACAAACATTGTAAGATTATTAAATTATTTGGGATTATTGTTATAATGTTAAGACCAAAAATTTATCCTGAAGCACCTCTAAAGGTAGACACTCCCTACTTCCTTTCCTTAGGAACATGGCTAAGGTTACTTCCAATGTAGGGCTATAGGAGGTGACTGGAGACTACATGTGGCAGCTACCATATAGTGGGATACTAAAATAAAATGTGTGAACCCCAAAGGACATCTTGACAAAGAAAAAGAAAAAATCAGTCAGGGCAAAATAAATTAAACTGTGATTCAAAATAGGGACTTGCCACAAAGAAAGACTGTGACTTTCGTGAATCATGAGAAAGAATATCATAAGGTGTCCACCATATGGGGTCCCTTTCAATTCCACTGATTTTGCAAACTTGCCAGACCTTCAGAATCTGGGGTGAACAAGGTTGAGAGCTCTGGGAGAAAAAAGATCTTGTTTGACTTATGGAGTTCCCAGACAATGACCTTGACTTGCTGAGAAATTACAAGCTTATTTATGTTAAATCAAAATTCTTACATATGTAAACCATGGCAAATTTTTATTGCTTATTGTAGCTACATAAAAGTAAAAACAACTGTATCTAGCCCTAAACTGTGACTGGTGATATTTACCATTTCAGGTAAAAATCCTTGGGACCACAACTAGTTTTAGTTTGAGTTTGAGTTTAGATACAGTTTTCTGCATTAAATCAATATCTAAGAGAAACAGCACAAGTTACTCAGAGGGAATGTGATTGTGTTACAGTTGGTGGTTTGCTTCTAGAAAAAGGCAGGATGAAAAATTTAGCCTCATTCTAAGATGGAACTCTCCTGGCTCAATTTACCCATATTCTTCCTTTGAAAATGATTGTTTTTCATCCGAGTATTCCTGAGTCTGGCTACAGGATGAAATTAAATTTATATGTCTGAATTCAAAAAAAACTAAGGATGTTTTATCCTGTCATATCTGTCATATCCATGCTCTTCATTTTCATTACAAATTTCTCTAATTAGAGCAAGTAATCAGTAAAAGAAAAGAATAAAATTCATGTGTGTGAAATTTTGCTGTTTTCCATGTGAATCATTCCATATTCTAAATAATTGGATCAACATGTACATGGCTTATCATTTGCCTGTCCTCATATTCAAGGGAAAAAAAGTTTGTGAAAGAAAGGGACCAAAACAATGATAAATTTAATTCCATAGACTAAGGCTGGGATATATCTGAGCCACTATAATACAATGTGGAGGAGGGGGATGGGACCAAGATGGCAGAGTAGAAAGATGCACATATGCTAGTTCTTCCCCCACAGCCCATAAAATATTTTAAAAATGACTCTCAACAAATTCTAGAGCAGTAGAAGCCACAGAAAAACAGAGTGATAGAGATTTCCAGCCTGGTAACCTGGAAGGCCAACAGGAAACGTTTATCATATGGAGAGCAGAGCATAGTGCAACACAGCCTTGCTTGTGCAAATTGGAAGGAGCAGGATGGGAACAAGCCTCAGGGGCAGAATCCCCAGCAGCAGCAGAGGTTCTCAGATCCCTCAACCCACAGGTGATATAGACACTTCAAAGGTCAGTCAGAGGGCTTTTTCAAAGGACAGGAAGGGAACGGTTCTACCCTAGGCCCAGCCCCAGACAACTATGGAGGTGGAGCAGCATTCACTTGTGGAGCTCTCAGCCTAAAGCCCCTGGGGGAATTTAGAAGCTGATCTAAACCTCAGCCCTGGGTGACAGCCCTGCCTTCCACCTAAAGCCCCTGGGGGAATTGAGCAACTGTTCTCCATCTCAGCCCTGAGCAGGGTACTGGGGCTGGCAGAGATGAGGTGATTGTGGAGTGGGAATTCTACTACTTGTAGATACTGGAAAGAAAAGTTTTTAGTTGCTCCAAGACTAGTGCATAGACCAGGAAAGGAGTAAACTTCTCTCCTTTTATTTTGCCACCTTGGAGGAACTGAGAAAATACAGGTCCCCAGAGTATACTCTCTTCTTAACAAAGGACTCAAAAGTCAAATAACTGACTGGAAAAATGCCCAAAAAAGAGAAACAATATAAGACTGTGGAAGGTTATGTTGGTGGTGAGCAAGTCATCCTTTCTGATTAAGAACAATGTTACCATCAGAGACCTCCAAAATAAATATGCAATGGTATCAAGCCAGGGAAGAGTTCAAAAAGGATTTTGAAAATCAAGTAAGGGAGGTGGAGTAAAAATTGTGAAGGAAAATGAGAGTGACACAAGAAAAGCACGAAAAGCTAGTCAACAGCTTGCTAAAGGAGACATAAAAATACTGAAGAAATTAAGACCTTAAAAAATAAACTAATTCAAAAGGTAAAAGAGGTTCAAAGCAAATGAGGATAAGAATGCTTTTAAAAAGTAAAATTAACCAAATGGAAAAAGAGGTTCAAAATCTCACTGAAGAAAATTGTTTTTTAAAAATGAGCATGGAGCAGATGGAAGCTATCAATTATATGAGAAACCAAAGAATTACATAACAACCCCCTCCCAAAAAAATGAAAAAAACAATGGAAGATAATGTGAAATACCTCATTGGAGAAACCACTGACCTGCAAAATAGATCCAGGAGAGACAATTTAAGAATTACAGGACTACCTGAATGCCATGATCAAAAAAAGAGCCTAGACATGATCTGTCATAAAATTATCAAGAAAAACTGTCCAGATATTCTAGAACCAGAGGGCAAAAATATCTTGAAAGAATCCACAGATCACCTCCTGAAAGAGACCCGAAAAAGAAGCTCCTAGGAATATTATAGCCAAATTTCAGAGTTTCCAGGTAAAATAGAAAATATTGCAAGCAGCTAGAAAAAAATTCGAATATGGTGGAAATAAAATCAGGATAACCTATGAACTGACAGCTTCTACATTATGGGATCGATCGACTTGGAAAATGAAATTCCAGAATTCAAAGGAACTTGGATTAAAACCACGAATCACCTACTCAGATAAAAACTGTGTATAATGCTTCAGGGGAAAAAATGGTCATTCAATGATATGGAGGACTTTCAAGCATTCTTGACAAAAAGAACAGAAATGAATAAAAATTTCACTTGCAAACGCAAGAATCAAGAGGAACATGAAAAGATAAATGGAAAAGAGAAATCATAAAGGACTTTCTAAAGTGGAACTGTTCACATTCTTACATGGAAAGATAATATTCATAACGCTTGAGAGTTTTCTCAGTATTTGGGTAGTTGAAGGGATTATACACACACGCACACACACATGCTTGTGGACAGCACAGGGTGAATTAAATAGGAAGGGATCATATCTAAAGAAATAAAATTAAGGGATGAGAGAGGAATATGTTTGGAGCAGAAAGGGAGAAATGGAATGTGGCAAATTATCTCTCATTAAAGAAGCAAGAAAAGATTTTTTCGGTTTTTTCAATAGAGGAGAAAAGGGAGGAGGTGAGAGGGATAAAGTGAAGCTTATTCCCATCACATTTGACTCAAGGAAGAAATAACATGCACACTCAATTTGGTGTGAAAACCTATCTTACACTACAGGAAAGCAGGGAAGAAGGGAATAAGCAGGGAGTGGGGGATGATGGAAGGGAGGGCAAATGGGAGGAGGGACCAATTAGAAGTAAACACTTTTGGGGAAGTACAAGGTCAAAAGAGAGAAAAGAAGAAATGGGGGCAGGATAGGATGGAAGGAAATATAATTCGTCTTACACATGACTGTTATGGACATTATGTGCAAAACTATACATGTAAAGTCTGTACTGAAATTTTTGCCTTCTCAGTGAGGATAGGTGAGGAGGGAGGAAGGAAGAGAAGTTGGAATGCAAAGTTTTAAGAACAAATGTTGAGAATTGTTTTTGCATAAATCTTGGAAATAAGAAGTACAGGTAATGGGGTATAAAATTTTATCATGCCATACAAGACAAGAGAGAAATTGGGGATAAGGGAAGGGAGGGGAGGGTTAGAAGTGAGGGCAGATTGGGGGAAGGGCTAGTCAGAATGATTGGTGTTTTGGAGTAGAGGTAGGGGAGAGATGGGGAAAAATTTGAGACTCAAAATTGTGTTCAAAAAAATGTTGAAAACTAAAAACAAATAAGCATTTAAAAAGAAACTTTAAAAAAAAGTTTCAATTCAGTTCGATGTCAGATTTTCAGCTTAAAATTATATTCCTTTCTATAGCCTAAATGATTTAGTAAATGAGTGCTTGGGCTAGTCAATTACTTTACTAGATATATCTGGTATCTGGGGCACTGCGTTTGGAACTTGCCTGTCTCCCAAACTACAATCCAATTTACCTACAGTTGTCAGCAAACAGGGGATACTAGGTCATACTAACCCATCATTCCCTGAATATGACCTCTGCTTGGTTCAGTTCAATCTCCTCCTCAGGACACGTTAAGACAGGGTCAACGGTACACCCCTTCCCATCCTAAAGAAATTCCAGAACCTGAGACCTTCATCCCTTTTCCCAAATGAAAATGGGATCGAGCTTTTCGTGGGGGAAATGATGAAATTCTGATGAACATGCAAAGACTCAATGTTCTAACTTCCTTATAGGCCCCACTGAGAAGCAGGGCCACTAGCCATATTTAACCATTCAGCCTCCCAACTCAATATCCTACCTTCTTCATATATTCCTCACTTTTAACTAGTACAGGTGTGTGTGCGTGTGTGTGTGTGTGAACCCATATTTCTCACAAAATAGCAGGCGTATCTGTGATGATCCCAACCACTGTCTCTAGCTAGTGACTGCTCTCAGACTGATTCCTCACATTTCCCACAGAAACAGCAGGTGTGTCCATGCACTCAACCACAACCACAACTATGCTCTCATACAGACATCTATCCTTAGACAGGAGCACAATTCTCAGCCAATCATAAAACTGCACCACCAGGATTCCCAAGCAGGATGTGGACCCCAGAAAAATAGGAAGAAGTTTCCCTAAGTGAAACCTACACAGTTACAGGAAAAACTAGCCTTTAGATGAACTTATGATGTAGAGAAGTTTATTATAATGTCACTATCATATATACATGTGTCCCCAATTTTTTCTGTATGCATTCTGTATGCATATGCACAGTTCCATTGAGGCAAGGACCCCTCCTCTATTATCTGTCTTAACTAATCCCTCCTTCCTTTTCAATATTCATAATTTCTGTTATGCAAATGCATTTTTGTACTATCAAAGGTCACCTTGCTTTCTCTGAATTTGCTAATTCCTCCTGGAACTTGGCAAGGTTCACGAGAGGTGTTAATCTCAATAAATGCCTAAACTTGGGTAAAAAAAAAAAAAAAACAATGCTCAAAAGTTCTTTGTCTTCCATTTTTTCCCCTTGGGTATTATTATCTATTTCGCTGGGTAGGTGATACTTTGTTGTAAATCTAGCCCCTTTGCCCTCCAGAATATCATATGAAGCCCTTTGATCCTTTAATGTTGAAGCTGCTAAGTACTTTGTTTCTTTCTGGCTGGTTGCACTATTTTCCCCTTGACCTGAGAACTCAACTCTGGAATTTGGCTATAATATTTCAGGAAGTTTTCATTTTGGGATCTCATTGAGGAGTGTATTGGCAGATTCTTCAATTTCTATTTTGCGTTTCTAAAATATCTGAGCAGTTTTCTTTGATAGTTTTTTTTGAAAAAAATTATATCTAGACTCCTTTTTTGATCATGGTTTCCAGTGGTTCAGTAATTTTTAATGATATTTTCTCAATCTATCATTCAAAATAATCATTTCTTATCATAGAAATGATAATTTTATTAAGATAATGACAAAAATGAGCTAACAGCAAAGTTTATGAGATGAGAACAAGGTAGTAATTAAAGGGAATATTTATAACTCGAAACATCTTTGTCAGTAAAAGATAGAAAGAGCAGATTAACAGATTTGACGTAACAAAAAACTCTAGATAACCAAAAAAAAATTTGTATTTCTAAGTATTTATTTATCTTGTGTTTTCTCTTGAACAGGTATGAAAGGAAAAACAAGAAACTTATATAAAAGGGGAAAAACAAGAAGCTTTTGTACAAGAGGAAATTCTCTTTTGAGCATTCTTTTTTTTTGTTTTTTTTTAATTTTGTTTTCAGTGTTCTACAATCACTTCTATATAACTTAAATTTTTTCCCCTCCATTCCCCTCTTTCCCCATTCCCTCCTTCCTACCCCCTCCCTCCCCAAGTCAGTTTCTACACACCCATTCCTCCTAAGTACAATATCACCTTGATCATGTGGCATAGAAGAATTAAAAGGAATGAGAGAAATCTCAAAACAAAAACTTAGTACAAAAGAAAATGATCTGCTATATTCTGTGATCAAATTCTATTGTCCTTTCACTGGATGTGGAAGGCATATTACCTGAAAAAAACCATTGGGAATATTTTACGTCTTGGTATTGCAATAAAGTTCTAAGTCTACCAGGAAAGATCTTTGCACATTGTGGTTGTTACCGTGTATAAAGGTCTTCTGGTTCTGCTCCTTTTGCTCAGCTTCATTGATATGTCATTCCAGGCCCCTCTGAACTCTTCCTCTTCATCATTTCTTACAGCACAATAGTATTCCATTACATTCATATAGTACAATTTATTCAGCCCTTCCCCAGTTGATGGGCATCCCCTTGATTTCCAGGTTTTGGCCACCACAAAGAGTACTGCTATAATTTTTTTGTAAATATGGGACCTTTTCTTATTTTCATGATCTCTTCGGGATACAATCCTAGAAGCGGGATTGCTGGGTCAAAGGGGATGCACATTTTTGTAGCCCATTGGGCATAGTTCGAAATTGCTCTCCTGAATGGCTGGATCAGCTCACTGCTCCACCAACAGTGAATTACTCTTCCAATTCTCTCACATCTTTTGCAACATTTATCATCATCCTGTTTTGCCATGTTAGTCAATCTGATAGGTGTAATGTGGAATCGCAGAGTTGTTTTGAATTACATCTCTCTAAACAGTAATGATTTAGAGGATTCTTTCATATGACTGTACACACACACACATACATACATATATAGCTTTCCTTCTTTCTCTGAAAACTACCTGTTCTTATCTTTTGACCATTTACCAACTGGGGAATGACATGTACTCTTGTATGTTTGACTCAGTTCTCTATATATTTGAGAAATAAGACTTTTATCACACACACTAGTTGCAAAAAATTCTTTCCCACTTTTCTGCTTTCCTGCTGATCTTGCTTGCACTGGGTTTGTTTGTGTAAAAACTAATCAATTTATTGTAATAAAAATTATCCTGTTTGCACTTCATAATATTTTCTATCTCTTTTTTAGTCAAACATTCTTCCCTTCTCCATAAATCTGACAAATGCAGTATTCCTTCCTCCACTATTTTGCTTATAGTACCAGTCATTATGCCTAGATCATTAACTTATTTGGATTTTATTCTCATGTATGGTGTAAGGCATTGGTCTATGCCTACTTTCTGCCACCATTATCCAGTTTTCCCAGAAACTTTTATCAAACAGAGGATACTTATCCCAGAAGCTGGGACCCGTTGGTTTATCAAACAGTAGATTGCTGTCTTTATTAGCTGCTTTGTCTTGGGTAAATAACCTAGGCCACTGGTCTGCCCTTCCATTTCTTAGCCAGTGGTTTTGATAATTGTTGCTTTATAATGCAATTTGAAATCTGGTAGCTCTAGGCGACCTTCCCTAGCATTTCTTTTCATTAGTAACCATGATATTCAGGACAATTTGTTCTTCCAGATGAATTTTGATATTATTTTTTCTAGCTGTACAAAATTATTATCTGATAGTTTGAAAGGTATGGCACTGAGGGGCGGAGCCAAGATGGCGGAATAGAAGGACGCACGTTTACGAGCTCCGAAACCAAAGCCCATAGAATTAATGTCAAAAGAGACCCCCCATAACTACTGGACCACTGAAAGGGGTACAGAAACGGAGTGGAAGAGATTTCCGTTCCAGAGAGCCCTGGAGAGCCGTCCCCAGGGTCTGTCGCGCTCCGGAAAGCAGACTCCACCCCAGCGCTGCCCTGGCCACAGACCCAGAGAAGCTGACCTGAGCAGGCTTCAGGCTTTCGGTACTGTGGAAATACAATAAGGATAACTCAAGATCTAGCAGCTTCTACATTAAGGGATCGAAGGGCGTGGAATAGGATATTCCAGAAGTCAAAGGAACTAGGACTCAAGCCAAGAATCACCTACCCAGCTAAACTGAGTGTAATACTTCAGGGGAAAATATGGTCTTTCAATGAAACAGAGGACTTTCAATCATTCTTGATGAAAAGACCAAAGCTGAAAAGAAAATTTGACTTCCAAACACAAGAATGAGAAGAAGCATGAAAAAGTGAACAGCAAAGAGAAGACTTAAGGGACTTACCAGAAGTGAACTGTTTACATTCCTACATGGAAAGACAATATTTGTAACTCTTAAAACCTTTCAGTATCTGGGTAGTTGGTGGGACCACACACACACACACACACGTACACGCATGCACGCACACACACATACACACATGCACAGACACACAAAAACAGAGAGCACAGAGTGAATTGAATAGGATGGGACCATAGCTGAAAAGAAATTAAGGTAAATGGTGAGAGAGAAATGTAGTGGGAGGAAAAAGGGTGAAATGGAATGGGGTAATTATATGTCATTTAAAAGGCAAGTAGGAGACTTTTTAGTGGAGGGAAAAAGAGGAGAGGTGAGAAAAAAAAACAATTAGTTTACCCTCATCACATTTGACTAAAGGAAGGAATAAAATGCACACTCATTTTGGTATGAAAACCTATCTTACAGTATAGGAAAGTGGGGGAGAAGGAGATAAGCAAGGGGGGGAATGATGGAAGGGAGGGCTAAGGGAGGAGGGAGCAATTTGAAGTCAACACTTGGGGAGGGACAGGATCAAAAGACGGAAGAGAAACAATGAGGGGCAGGGTAGGATGGAGGGTAATTCAGTTAGTCTTACACAACACGACTATCAGGGAAGTCATTTGCAAAATTACACAGATATGGCCTATATTGAATTGCCTGCCTTCCCAAAGGGAATGGGTGGGGAGGGAGGGATGAGGAGAATTTGGAACTCAAAGTTTTAGGAACAACTGTTTAGTATTGCTGCTGCTACTAGGAAAGAAGACATACAGTTAATGAGGAATAGAAAGTCATCTGGCCCTACAGAAGAAAAGAGGAGATGGAGACAAGAGAAGGGAGGGATGACAGAAGAGAGGGCAGATTGGAGATAGGGAAAATTAGATGCTTGGGGTATTGGGGTGGGGGAGGGGATAAAAGGGGAGAAAATTTGGAACCCAAAATTTTGTGAAAATGAATGTAAAAAGTTAAATAAATAAAAAGAAAGAAAAGTATGGCACTGAAGTGCATTAATTTAGCTAGACTTCTCATTATTATTATTATTTTGAACTGATCCACCCACGAGCAACCATTGTTTTACCACTTATTTAGATCTGACTTTATTTGTGCGAAAAGTGTTTTGTAATTGTGTTCATAAAATCCCTGGGCTTCTTTTTGTAGGTAGACTCCCAAATATTTTATAATAACTGCTGTAACTTTAAATGGAATTTATCTTTCTATCTCTTCCTGTTGGGCTTTATTACTAGTATGTAGACATGCAGAAGATTTGTGTGGGTTTATTTTGTAACCTGCAAATTTGCCAAACGTGTTTATTATTTCAAGTAGTTTTTTACTTGAATCTGTGGGATTCAATAAGTATATCATCATATCATCTGCAAATAATGATATTTTATTTTCATCTTTGTCTATTCTAATTCTTTGAATTTCTTTTTCTTCTCTTATTGCTACAGCTAATATTTCTACTACCATATTGAATAATAGTGGTAATAATGCACATACTTGTTTCACCCCTGGTCTTTTTGCAAATGCATCTAGCTTATCCCCATTGCATATGATGCTTGCTGAAGGTTTTATGTAGATACTGCTTATTATTTTATGGAAAGTTCCCTTTATTCCTATGTTCTCCAGTAATTTCAATAGGAATAAATGTTGCACTTTGTAAAAAGCTTTTTCTGCATCTCTTGAAATGATCATGTGATTTTGGTCAGTTTTCTTGTAGATATGATCAATAATGTTAATAGTTTTCCTAATATTGAACCAGCCCTGCATTCCTGGTATGAATCCTACCTGATCATAATGTATTATCAGTTGCTGTATTCTTCTTTCTAAAACCTTATTTAAAATATGTGTATTGGGGGGTGGAGCCAAGACTGCGGACTAGAAAGACACACTTACACAGGGTCCTCCCAACAGCCCATAAAATACCTGTAGAGAGGGACTCTCAACAAATTTTGGAATAGCAGAAGTGGAGAACAACAGAGTGGAAGAGATTTCCAGCCCACAATGACTTGAAAGGCCCACAGAAACGTCAGGTGCATTGGACGCAGAGCAGAGCACGGAGCCCAGTCCAGCCTTGGCCCATCGGTGTGACCGAACCAGACGAGACTCTGGCAGGAGGACACATCGGAAGCGGAATCTCCAGTCGCAGCAATGGGTCCTCAGATCCCTCGGCCCACAGGCACCACAGGTCAGTGATGGGGTTTTATCAGGGGGCCAGGAATGGAGAAGGACCTTCCCATAGCTCCCGCAGCAGGCAGAAGCCACAGAGCAAGCACAGCAGCCCATACAGAAGTTCCATTGCTGGAGCGTAAAAACCTTTGAGGGCATTGAAGAGCTGAGTCTTACCTCAGCCCTGGGTGGAGGCCTTCCCTGCGCTGATCTTTGTCTCACACTGAATGGCGGCCCTGCCAATCCAGCTTATTTAAAATCAACCCCCAGTGCTAGCTTGGTGGAACTGGAGGCCAAGTGGTTGTGGAGAGCTATCTACTAAGATTCTGGGCACAAAAATCCCTCTCTGCATCCAGACAAGTACCCACTTGATATTGCCACCTTGGAGGAACTGAGATCTCATAGATTCTCAGAGTATACCTTACTCTTGACAAAGGACCGAAAAGTCAAGTAACTGGTTGGGAAAATGCCCAAAAAAGGGAAAAGAAGTAAGACCATAGAAGTTTACGTTCTTGGTGAATAGATATCTCCTCCCAGCCTACTGAATGAGGAAGAACAATGCTTACCATCAGGGAAAGACATATAAATCCATATCCCAAACATCCAAAATAAATATTCAGTGGGCTCAGGCCATAGAAGAGCTCAAAAAGGATTTTGAAAATCAAGTTAGAGACATGGAGGAAAAACTGGGAAGAGAAATGAGAGAGATGTAAGAAAAGAATGAAAAACAGGTCAACACCTTGCTAAACGAGACCCCAAAAAATGCTGAAGAAAATAACACTTTTAAAAATTGTCAATTGTCAAAAGAGCTTCCAAAAGCCAATGAGGGGAAGAATGCTTTCAAAAGCAGAATTTGCCCAATGGAAAAGGAGGTTCAAAAGCTCACTGAAAAAAATAGTTCTTTCAAAATTAGAATGGAACAGATG
Organism: Bettongia penicillata ogilbyi; assembly: GCA_023548195.1. Taxonomy (NCBI): domain Eukaryota; kingdom Metazoa; phylum Chordata; class Mammalia; order Diprotodontia; family Potoroidae; genus Bettongia; species Bettongia penicillata. The sequence goes on along the minus strand of JAJHZJ010000777.1, from coordinate 2,232,814 downwards.
TAGGCTAGTGACTTTCTGAGAAACCAAGAAATCACAAAACAAAACCAAAAGAATGAAAAAAAAATGGAGGAGAATGTGAAATATCTCATTTGAAAAACAACTGACCTGGAAAATAGATCCAGGAGAGACAATTTAAAAATTATGGGTCTACCTGAAAGCCATGGTCAAAAAAATAGCCTAGACATCATCTTTCATGAAATTGTCAAGGAAAACTGCCCTGAGATTCTAGAACCAGAGGGTGAAGTTAATATGGAAAGAATCCACCAATCACCACCAGAAAGAGGTCCAAAAAGAGAAATTCCTAAGAACATTGTGGCCAAATTCCAGAGTTCCCAGGTCAAGGAGAAAATATTGCAAGCAGCTAGGAAGAAACAATTTAGGTATTGTGGAAACACAATCAGGATAACAAAAGATCTTGTAGCGTCTACAACAAAGGATAGAATGGCGTGCATTATGATATTCCAGAAGTCAAAGGAACTAGGACTAAAACCAACAATCACCTACCCAGCTAAACTGAGTATAATACTTTAGGGGAAAAAATGGTCATTCAATGAAATAGAGGACTGTCAAGCATTCTTGATGAAAAGACCAGAGCTGAAAAGAAAATGTGACCTTCAAACACAAGAATGAAGAGAAGCATGAAAGGGTAAACAGAAATGAGAAGTCATAAGGGACTTACTAAAGATGAACTGTTTATATTCCTATATGGAAAGACAATATTTGTAACTCTTGAACTTTTCAGTATCTTGGTAGTTGGTGAGATTACCTACATACATACATACATACATACATACATGCATGCATGCATACACACACAGAGCACAGAGTGAATTGAATAGGATGGGATCATATCTTAAAAAATGAAATTAAGTGGTGAGAGGAATATAGGGGAGGAGAAATAGAGAAATGAAATGGAGCAAATTATCTCTCATAAAAGAGGCAAGCAAAAGACTTTTCAGTGGAGGGAGAAAAAGGGGAGGTGAGAGAAAAAACATGAAGCTTACTCTCATCACATTCGACTAAAGGAAGAAATAAAATGCATAGTCATTTTCATATGAAAACCTATGCTACAATACAGGAAATTCGGGGAGAAAGGGATAAGTAGTATAGGGGGGGCTGATGGAAGGGAAGGCAGTGGGAGGAGGGAGCAATTTGAAGTCAACACTCTTGGGGAGGGACAGGATGCAAAGAGAGAACAGAAGCAATGGGGGGCAGGATAGAATGGAGTGAAATATAGTTAGTCTTACACAACACGACTATCATGAAAGTCATTTGCAAAACTGCACAGATATGGCCTATATTGAACTGTTTGCTTCCCAAAGGGAATTGGTGGGCAGGGAGGGATGAAGAGAAGTTGGAAGTCAAATTTGTAGGAACAACTGTTGATTATTTTCTTACTATTAGGAAATAAGAAATACAGGTAATGGGGTATAGAAAGTTATCTGGTCCTACAGGACAAAAGAGAAGATGGGGACAATGGAAGGGAGGAATGTTAAAAGAGAGGGCAGGTTACTGATAGGGGCAATTAGAATGCTCGGCGTTTGGGGGTGGAGGAGGGGAGAAATAAGGAGAAAATTTGGAACCCAAAATTTTGTGAAAATGAATGTTAAAAGTTAAATAAATGTTATTTGCATCTATACTAATTGGAGATATTGGTCTATAATTTTCTTTCTCTGTTTTGGCTCTTCCTGGTGTAGGTATCAAAACCATATTTGTATCATAAAAAGATTTGGGAGGATTCCTTCTTCCCCAATTTTCCCCAAAAATCTATATACTATCAGAATTAACTGTTCTTTAAATGTTTGATAGAATTCACTTGTGAATCTATCTGGCCTTGGAAAGTTTTTCCTAGGGAGTTCATTGATTGATTTTATTGAGATTGGATTATTTAATTATTCACTTTGTTCTTCAGCTACTCTGCAATTTGTATCTTTTAAAATAATCATCCACTTCATTTAGATTGTTGAATTTCTGGGCATACAGCTGAGGAAAGTAATTTCATATTATTGTCTTAATTGACTCCTCATTCATCTGAGGTGAGTTCACTCGTTTCATTTTTCATTCTGGTAATTTGGTTTTCTTCTTTTTTAATCAAATTGATCTAAAGTTTATCAATTTTATTGTTTTTTTTCATGAAACCAACTCCTAGTTTTATTTATTAGTTTAAAACTTTTCTTAATTTCAATTTTATCAATCTCTCCTTTGGTTTTCAGTATTTCTACTTTAGTATTTAGTTGGAGATTTTCAAATTGCTCTTTCTCCAGGGACATGTCCAATTTATTCATCACTTCTCTCTCTATTTTAGTCATGTATGCATTTCCTTAAGAACTGCTTTTGAAATATCCCATGAGATTTGATAGGTTGTCTCATTATTGTCATTTTCTTGAATGAAATTTTGATTGTTTCCATAATGTGTTACCTCCTCATTCTTTAGGATTAGATTGTTTATTTTCCAATCAGTTTTCAGTTTGTGTTTCCATGGCCTTTGATTACATATAAGTTTTATTGCATCATGAGCTGAGAAGCATGCATTGACTATCTCTTCCTTTCTGCACTTGATTGTGAAACTTTTATGGCCTAGTACATGGTCAATTTTTGTATATGTGCCATATACCTCTGAGATAACAGTGTGTTCCTTTCTGTCCCTATTCAGTTTTCTCCAGATCTATCATAGCTACTTTATATAGAGTTCTATTCACCTCCTTACCTTCTTTCTTGTTTATTTTGAGGTTAGATCTATCAAGTTCAGAGAGGGGGAATTTAAGGTCCCCCACTAGTATAGTTTTGCTGTATATTTTTCCCTGTAACTCCCTTATCTTCTCTAAGAATATGGATGCTATACCACTTGGAGCATATATGTTTGGTAATGAAATTGCTTCATTGTCTATGATGCCTTTTAGCAGGATATAGTTTCCTTCCTTATGTCTTTTGATTCTATCTATTTTCTTTTGCTTTGTCTGTGATTAGGATTGCTACCCCTGCTTTTATTTACATCACCTGAAGTACAATAAATTATGCTCTAACCATTTAGCATACCCTATGTGTATATATCTCCCCTTTTCAAATGTGTTTCTTTTAAACAACATATAGTTTGATTACAGTTTTTATTCCATTCTTCTATCAGTCTCCATTTTATGGGAGAGTTCATTCCATTTATATTCACAGCTATGATTACTATTTGTGTCTTTCCCTCCATCCCATTTCCCTTTGCTTGTGTTTTTATTTCTCCCGCCTCCTTTCCTCTCCACAACAGAGTTTCAATTTTTGACCACCGGCTCTCTCAGTCTTCCCTCCCTTTTCTTTCACCCTTCCCCTCCTATCAACTATAGAACTAGTTGTATTTCTATACTTAACTGACCTTGTTGTACCCTCCTTGAATCCAATCAGATGAGAATACCTCTCAAAGAATACTCATCTCCCTCCTCTGTTTCCCCCTGCTGTAATATATTTTTGTGTCTCTTCCTGTGATGGATTTTTTTTTGTTTTTATGCCTCCTCCTTTGCACATCTCCCATTAAAATCCCTTCACACCTTTAAATCACATTTGTTTTCATCACATCATTTAATGTATACCCACTCCTTCTGTCTATGTTTATTCCTTTTACATTTTATAATAAATATACACTTCTCAAGATTAGCTAGTATCATCTTCCCTTATAGGGATGTAAACAGTTTGCCCATATTGTGTAACAAGTTTTTTTTCCCCTTTGCTTACCTTTTTATGCTGCTCTTGAGACCTGCTTTTGAAGACCAAATTTTCTATTGAGTTCTGACCCTTTCATCAGGAAAGTCTGGCAATCCCTTATTTCACTGAATGTCTATCTCCTTGCCTGAAATATTATGCTCAGATTTGCTGGGTAATTAATCCTTGATTTTAGTCTCAGCTCTTTTGCCTTACAGAATATCCTATTTCAATTCCTTTGATCTTTTGTAGAAGCTGCAAAGGCCTGTGTGTTCCTCCATATATGAATTGTTTCTTTCTGGTTGTTGGTAGTATTTTCTCCTTCACTTGATAGTTCTGGAATTTGGCAATGATATTCCTTGGTGTTTTTAATTTGGGGACGCTTTCAGGAATTGGACGGTGGATTCTGTCAAAGACTATTTTCCCCTCTGAATCCTTAACTTCTGGGCAATTTTCTTTGATGATTTCTTGAATGACATTGTCCAGGCTCTTTTCTTCTTCATGGCGTTCTGGTAGCCCAATAATTCTTAGATTTTCTCTGCTGGATCTGTTTTCTAGGTTATTTGTTTTTCCAATTAGATATTTTACATTTTCTTCTATCTTTTCTTTCTTTAGATTCTGTTTGACTGATACTTGATGTTTCATATATTCATTAGCTTCTACTTGCCTGATTATAAATTTTATCAAACTGTCTTCTTCAGTTAACTTTTGCATTTCCTTTTCCATCGTTCTCATTGTTCCTTTTAAGGATTTATTTTCACCGGTTAGGTTTTGTATTTTCCTTTCCATTTGTCCAATTTTCCTTTTTAAGGCTCTCTTCTCTTCAATGAATGTTCTTCATGTCTTTGAAATCATTCGTCATTTTTTTTTTCAATTTATCTAATTTGGGTTTTAAATTACTCCCAGAGCTATTCCAATAAGGCTCTTTGTCCTTCTGACCAGTTCGTATTCCCTCCTGAAGTTTCAGATGGGAGTACAGTCTCAATGCTGACATCTTTGGAATTTTGTTTTGTTCCTTATCCAATAGAAAGATTCTGTGGTCTTTTCTGTTTTATTTTTTACTCGTTATAATAACCCTTTTTCTGAATTTGAAGGTAGATTTCTGTGGCTGTGGCATAGGGAGCTCTGTTCCACAGTTCTTTTTCCTAAAACTTGAGGGTTTTTTGCATTGTGGCCTCTGGTTCTTTGAGTTTACTTGGTATTGAGCTTGCTGGTGTTTGAAAACAGAGTTTTGTTAGGTATTTTTAGGTTTCCCCAGAGTTACCCTTGAGGTAGCTGGTTAAGTGTGGGGTAGAGGTAGCCTGGATGCTAGAGGTTCCTCTTCTGAGCATAGGCAAACTCAGCTTTCTGCGCTAGTGTCTTTCCAATTCCACTGTAGGGTAGAGGCACACCTGCGGTCCTGGTGTTGGCAGTTGCTGGCTTCACCCCCCTGGGGATCAGGATCTTCACCAGGTTTGTTGAGTTGGGCCCATCTGTGAAATCTTTGATCCTACACTGGTAGCCTTTGACCACAGCAAGAGGAACCCTCCTTAGCGATCTTTCTAGCCTCCTGTGCTGAGAGTCTGTTTACCCTTTCTGCTGCTCCCACTGTTCAGGGTTTTTTCTGGGGAAATAATCTGTGGGCTAGTCAAGCTCAAAAAGAGGAGGGAGACAGCAGTTATTGATCCCTCCACCATCTTGGTTCCTGAAACTGGAAGAAAACAAACAATTTTTTTTTTAAAAAGACAATCTATCATGGAAAATAGAACTCCTGATAATCAAAGAATAGATGAATCAAATTAAAGTGAAAAGTAGGTGAAATTAAAATAAAACCAGAGGCTTCTCTTTGAAAAGAAAGCAACTCAATTACCTAGAGGAGCCATTAATGTGATGTTTCCCCATGCTTGTTTTCATTAACTTATTTTTAGTTTTCAACATTCACTTCCATCAGATTTTGAGTTCAAAATTTTCCCCATCTCTCCCTTCTGCCCACTCCAAGACAGCATGCATTCTGATTACCCTTTCCCTCAATCTAACCTCCCTTCTACCATACCCCTCCCTTCTCTCATCCCCTTGCCCTGTATTTTCTTATAGGGAAAGATAGATTTTTATACCCCATTGTTTTTATTTCTTATTTTCCAGTTGCATATAAAAACAATTTTTAAAATTCATTTTTATAACTTAGTTACAGCTTCTCTCCCTTCCTCCCTCCCCACCCACTCCCATTAAGAAGACAAGCAATTTATATGGGTTACACATGTGTAGCTATGTAAAATACTTCCATAAGTCATTTTGCAAAAGACTAACTATATTTCCATCCATCCTTTACTATGCCTCCCATTTATTTTATCCTTTCTTTTGACCTTATCCCTCATCAAAAGTTACTTCTAATTATTCCCTCCTCCTTTTTGCCCTCCCTTTTATCATGTCACACCCCCACTCCCAACCCCACTTAATCCCTTTTGTCCTACTTTCTTGTAGTGTAAGATAGACTTTCCTGCCAATTTGGTTGTGCAGTGAGAGGAAGATCCACTCTTTCTCTCTCACATCCCCACTCTTCCCTTCCATTGACAATGCTTTTTTCTACATGTTTTTGTAAGAGATCATTTACTCCTTTCTATTTCTCCCTTTCTCCTTCCAATATATTCTTCTCAACCCTTAATTTTATTTCTCTAAATATCATTCCTTCATATTCAACTCTGTCCACTCTGTCCATATGTATATAATCTGTCCAACTACCCTAATACTGAGAAAAGTCTCAAGATTTACAAATATTATATTTCCATTTAAGACTGTAAACAATTCAGCTATATAAATTCCCCTTATGATTTCTCTTTTCTGTTTATCTTTTTATGTTTCTCTTGTTTCTTGTATTTGGAAGTGAAATTTTCTCTTCTGCTCTAATCTTTCCATCCAAAATACTCTGTTTCATCAAATGACCATTTTTCCCCTGACATATTACACTCAGTTTTGCTGGATAGGTGATTCTTGGTTTTAAGCCTAGCTCCTTTGACCTATGGAATATCATATTACAAGACCTCCAATCCCTTAATGTTGAAGCTGCAAGATCTTGTGCTATCCTGACCATGTTTTCACGGTACTCGAGTTGTTTATTTCCGGCTGTTTGCAATATTTTCTCCTTGACCTGGGAGCTCTGGAATTTGTCTTCAATATTCCTAGGGGTTTTTCATTTTGCGATTTCTTTCAGGTGAATGATGGATTCTTTCAATACCTATTTTTCGATCTGGATCTAGAATATCAGGGCAGCCTTCCTTGGTAATTAGTTGAAGGATGATGTTTAGACTCTTTTTGATCTGGACTTTCAAATAGTCTCAAAAATTTTAAATTCCCTCTCTTACATCTATTTTCCAAGTCAGTTGTGTTTTCAATGAGGTATTTCACATTGTGTGCTTTTTTTCATTCCTTTGGTTTTTATTTTATAATTTCTGGATTTTTTGTAAAGTCATGAGCTTTCATAAGCTCCATTCCAATCTTTAAGGAATTATTTTCTGTGGTGAACTTTTGGACCTCCTTTTCCATCGGGCCACTTCTGCTTTTTTAGGAAAAGTTCTCCTTATTAGCTTTTTGGATCTCTTTTGTCATTTAGGTTAGTCAATTTTTTAAAGTGTTATATTCTTCAGCATTTTGGGCTCCCCTTTAGCAAGGAGTTGACTCATTTTTCATGATTTTCTTAAATCACTCTCATTTGTCTTCCCAGTTTTTCCTCTACTTCTCTTATTTGATCTTCAAAATCCTTTTTGAGTTCTTCTATGGCCTGAACCGAATTCATATTTTTTTCTTGGAAGCTTTGGATGTAGGAGCTCTGACTCTGTTGTTTTCTTCTGTTTGTATATTTTTGTATTCCTTGTCATCGAAGTAAGATTCTATAATCTGATTCTTTTTCTCTATTTTGATCATTTCTCCAGGCATTTGCTTGACTTTTGAGCTCTTTGTCAAGATAGTTCTCTGCTTCCAGGGGTGTTGCATGTGTACTGTCAATCTCTTGATACCTTCACAATCTGTCGACCTAGAATTCCTGAAAAACCCTCTTCTTCTGCCTATGCTGTGACTGCTTTGGGCTCCTCCACCTTCTCCTTCACCCTACGGCTGGGACTAGACTAGTCTACTCTCTCACACACGTCCTACAGGTTTTTTCTACTGACTTTCCAATTTCCTTCCTGTGTTTTGAGATCATGACATCTTGAAACTACCACAGGTGCCAGAAATTTATTCGTCCCGAGGCCTGCTTAGGTCCATCTCTGCCAGCATCCCCCACACTATGCTTTGCTCTGCTCCCAGCATGACATGATAGACTCTTCCTGTATATCTTCCAGGATGCCATGGACTGGAGATTGGCTTCACTCTGTGATTCTGTGGGTTCTACTGCTCCAGAATTTGTGTAGAGAAACTTTTCCATGTATTTGACTGGGTTTGGGGGACAGAGCTCTGGAAGTCCCTGCTTTTACTCTGCTATCTTGGCTCCGCCCCTCTACTTGTTTTCCCAGTGACATATTTCACATTGTATTAGATTTTTTTTTTCATTCTTTTGGCTTTGTTTTCTTGTATCTTGATTTATCACAAGATCATTACCTCCAATTTGTTCCATTCTAATTTTTAAGGAATTACTTTCTTCAGTGAGCTTTTGTGCCTCTATTTCCATTTGACCAATTATGCTTTTTAAGGTATTCTTCACCTTCTTGGCTTTGTGGGCCTCTTTTACCATTTGGTCTAGTTTTCTTTTTCTTCAGGTGTTGTTTTCTCTATTATTTTTTTGGGTCACCTTCACTAAACTGTTGACTTTTTCTCACCATTGTATTACACACCTCTCATTTCTCTTGCGAATTTTCCTCTGCCTCTCTCTCTTGGTTTTCAAAATCCTTTTTGAGTTCCTCCAAGGTCTGTGACTAATTAATATTCTTTGGAGGAGTTGGATGTAGAAACTTTGACTTTGTTGTCTTCTTATGAGGTTTTGTTTTGCTTTTCCTTGTCACCATAATTACATTCTATACTCAAGAGATTTTTTAAATTTATTTTTATTTTTGTCCTGTTGTTTGTTTATTTTCCCAGCCTATTACTCTACTTTTAACTGTTTATTTTCTGTTTCGAGGGGGTAGGGCAAACTACCCCAAGCTTCAAGGCTTTTATACAGCTGTTTTCATAGATACTTCTTGGGATCTGTAAGTTATCAGTTCCTCCAAGATGGTATGATCCAAAGAGTGGTGTTTCCTACTTTTCTGGCCTCTGATTTGGTCTGTAAACAACCATAAGCACTCTTTTCTGTCCTGGAAGTGTGAAGAAGTTCCCCTTCCACTGTTCCACTGCTATGATAGTGCTCCTTCTCACCCTGGGATTGCCACTCTGGTCAGTGGCCTAGATCCTACTACAGGCAAAGCAACAGAGTCTTGCATCAGTGCTAGCAGAGTGATCTCCTTCTGACCAATTGTTTGACCCCCTTACTATCTGTGGATTAGGAGCCCCAGAAAGAGTCACTGCCACTGTCGATAATATATCATTTACTGCCAAGGCCTACTCTTGGCCATCTCAGGGCAGATTTGCACTGGTATGGCCTGTGCTGGACTGAACTCCTCTCTCAGCCTGGTACAACAGACTTTTCCTGCCAAACTTATAAGTCGTGTTGGGCTGGAAATTTGTTTCACTCTTTTTTGTGCACTCTGCAATACTAGAATTTGTTTAAATTCATTTTAAAGTTATTTGGAGGGCTTTGGAGGAGAGCTCAGGAAAATATTTGCCTTTACTCCAACATCTTCTGTCACCCCACCTCTACACTATGACATTCTTAAGGTACATATTCATAAATAATCATGATTTGTGGAGGAAATCAGATAAGAAACAGGAAAGAGATACTCTTTTATTATTTTTCCATAGTATGGGCATAAGAGGTCCTATCTGGTTGGACCCAGATAGTTAAGTATCTTGTATTGAGGAAAATAATGGTTGCCTATAGAAAACAATGGGTGACTTTTAAGGATAAGTTTAACATTATGTTAACTCTCTCTCTTTAAGAACACAGAATCAAAGATTTTTGAAGCTGGTATCTATCTAATCAAATGCTTTTCCTTTATATATAACTTTTGCAAGATTGTATGAATGTCTAGTTGAAAATTTACTTCTAAAACCTATGGTACATGATTAGAGAAATAAAATCACAAATCTCAGAGTTCATCTCATCCAAATTATACCTTCCCAGCAATTTCTGCTCCAATATCTCGTAAAATGTGACACCTCTCTCTGATTCATGCTTTCTCACAACTTTTCATGCTTTGCTATTTTTGCTATGGCATAGACATTTAGTAATACCCTGTGACTTAGGATGCTTGATAACTAGGAAATGGCAAAAGCTAAACTTACTGTTTGCTTTGTATGGTATGAAAGGTTGGAAGCTAGTACAATTTCTGACTCCTGTCTAATTCGTATTATATCATCAGTATTAGATGACTGATTAGAATTTCACAATGCTGGTTGGAATTCAGTTGAAACAACTGACATCCAATTGAAATCACAGGCAATTATTTTTTTAAAGAGGGATGGTGAAATTTGGAGCACCTTCAAGACATAAATATTATGAGATAATCAATGTTCATGTCATTATCTAAATCTTATGAGTATTTAATAGTTAAGCCAGTGAGAGGGAAGAAAGGAAGGAAAGAAGGAAGGAAGGTAAAAAGGAAGGAAAGACAGGGGGTGAAGCCAAGATGACAGAGTGAGAGCAACAACTCACCTAAACTCTTAGGCATATTCCTTCAGATACCTCTAAAAAGAGAATCTGACCAAATTTTGGATGTGCAGAATCGAATAGGAGACAGACTTTGGCAGAGCCAAAGCCCAGGACAGACTGGAAGGTCCTTGGGAAGGATCTGTTCTGCGGGGTTGAGCCCACAGGGTGCAGAGCAGGGCATCCAGGGCAGCAGAGTGGGAGGACCCCGGGGAAACCTGAGACAACAGCAGGCAGAACCCATGGAGTGGCAAATCAGGGTGAGAGACCAGCAGAGCTGAGCGAGTGACAGCTGCTGAGCACCAGGTATCAGCCACAGCAGCTCCTGACACTTTCAGCCTACAGATTAAATGTCTGTTAAGTCACCTACTTTAACTTCCGGGAGCCAGGATGGCAGGGTGGTCAGTAAATGCTCCCTCCGCCCCCCTTGATGACCTCCAAAGAACCATAAAATATTTCCCCAAAAAAATCCTGGATCAGTGGGAACAGTAGAGGGGGAAAATAGTCTCGTAACACCTGAGGCTAGGAAAATAGCTAAGGGTGATTCCTCCTACTATGGCAGAGGCAAACAGGAAATATAGGGGCCCCAGGGTGGTGGAAACTCATACTAGGACCCAGGCGAGTCTCAGTGCTAGGAGAGGAGCCCCAGGATGGGTAGAAGCTCACACTAGCATCTTGGCATACCTCAGCACTCCAGGGGATATGGGAAGACACTAGGACAGCTGGGATCACCCTCCCCTGAGCTTGCCTTTGCCTCAGTTCAGCTGAGGAGATCTCCTTTGACCAGACCACTCCTCCCCTACACTTAACAAGCTAATCTCACGACAGATCAGGGAAATACAAAACAAAAAGATAAAAAGATACTTGCTTTTAGCTTTTTCACTCAAGTCAGCTCAACACCAAGTTCTGCAGCTTCCAACTGAAAGAACCAGAAGCCACAACACACAACCACCATCATGAACAAGAAAAGCAAAACAAGCACGAAAAAACCATAGAATCTTTCTTTGGAGATAAGAATAAAAACACAAATACCAAAAAGGTCTTTCATAGCTACCTCCTGCTGAAATGCTATGCAAAGCTGTCCCTGCTCCTTGACGACCCATTAAAGAGGTCAGTTCTTCAGCTGCCATCCAGAATTTAGTCAACACAAGATTCAGAGGTGACACACTACAGTCATGGCCAGGGGGTGATATCTGGCTTAAGCAATCAGGCATCTATAGGTGGAGTACAGAAAACATCTGACAACAAGCTGAACAAAGTCAAAAAGAACCAAGGAGACAATAATCACAAGCAGGGTAGAGATAGGGTCAGCCATGATTCTGGAGCTTATGAACCCACTATCACAGTCTCATCCACTGTTGTTTACTGATTTGTAACTTATACTTTTGGAATCATCATTCTGGCTAGAGTTATACTTTCTGTGATATCAGTTGGGGCCTGGCCAATTTCCTATTCTTCTTACAGGTGTGATGAAGTTGGATACAATGTTTCAGGGAGATCTGTAGGGGCAGTTCTTTTTTCCCTGATTGGTCTAATAGCCCCTTTTCTGAGTACATTTTGTATAGTATATTAGTTGGAGTGCCATCTATTCTTCCAATATCTGCCTCTGCTCTCAATAAAGCAGTGAACAATTATATTTCCGTCAATATATTCTGATGTTGAATCAGATGGCTATTTACTCTTCTTTCTCAAGGAAATTTATCTTTTTCACTGATTCTCACCATCAAAGACACTAACAATTCTCCCATTCTTTGGGTGAAGCACCTCAAAATATATGTGACCCTCTGCTCAGTAAAATCTTCAATTACCTCCCCGAATATTGTGTGACCACCCTTAATTCTCCTGTTCTCACCTTAGTATTGGGCATACTTCTGCCAGAAATGTCTTTAGCGTAGTTTTATTTTTCCCCTCTGCCTTTTTAACATTTTCTCCCACACAATCTCCTGATAGTCATTACCATGGCAGTTAGGCTGGGTCTAGAAAGAGGTTTTATGCACACTTTTTTTGACAGCCTTTTCCTTCTTCTGCGTTAATTGAACAGACTTTTCTTCATCTGAGACCCCCCCCAGATGACCCTCTTAAAAGAGAGCTCAAATGTTGGGAATTCTCATGCTAACTAGGCACATATTTTTCCATCTGAACTTTCTTTCCTTCAGCATCTCTTCTCTGTTTTTGCACATAATACAATAACTGTTAATGAAATTGAGCCTGTCTTATACACCCCTGCGAATTCTTTCCCTGGTTTTATTGGTATTCCTTGCAAAAACCTTTCCAAATCTTTAAGTTCACCCCCTTGTGACATTGGTTCCTGGTTTTCACAGGGTCCAGTGCTTTTAGCCCATTCCCTTGCTAGGGAGAAATAAGGTAAATCTTCCCATCCTCAGATACCTACCTCTTTCTGTGAAGCCTTTTTTTTCCTCCAAAAAGAAATTTTATTCCTTGCAATTCTGATCATGAAACCAAATGTGTCATCAATGCAATATTCACAGCACCAACAGCAACTATGAATATGCCACGGTAGTTCTGAAAGTATAACAAACTCTCCAGATAGAAGGCAGAAAAAAATACTTAATCAGCCACTAGAAAGCAAAATCTCAATACCAGAAAGAGAAATACAAAATAGCATGAAAGTAATCCACCATAGTATCCAAGAATTCTATACCCATCATCAGGCCTTCCCACAAATAGACTCCCCTAAGCAATATGTCCTTTTCTCACTCACAGCCAGTTACTTACTTTCTCTTTCTCCCGGATCTGACTATTTTGACCAACTTCTCTTAAGTCTACTCCAGCTCTGTCTCTTCCTGTCCATCCCTCCTGTTCAACCCCTTCCTATTCTACCTATTCAGAAAACTCCCCATACACATGTTACAAGATTCCATGTGATTTAAGCAAGAAACATGGGCCTATTAATGAATGGGAAAGATCTACCCATTTAAATTACAATTACAATGCGTAAGTATATATCTATAGCTACAGAGAAATATATAGACACTTAATTCTAGTCTTCTAGGGGAGGATGCAAGTGAAAAACAAAAAAACAAAGTTAAAAAGTATGCAACAGAGGACAATGGCAAACTTTAAAGGAAAATCGGGATCCACTGTGGTTTTCCCAATTATTTAAATCTGGCTTTATTTTTGGGAAAAGTGTTTTGCAATTCTGTTCATATAGTCCCTGCACTTCTTTTGGAAGGAAGACTCTCAAATATTTCATAGTGTCTACAGTAACATTAAATGGGATTTCTTTCTGTCTCTTGTTGTTTGGCTTTGTTAGTAATATATAGAAATGCATATGATTTATGTGGGTTTATTTTGTATCCTGTAACTTTACTAAATTTGTTTCTTATTTCAAGTAGTTTTTTACTTGATTCTCTAGACTTCTCTACGGATATCATCATATAGTATGCAAAGAGTGACAGCTTGGTTTCTTCTTATTCTGTTCCAGTTCCTTCTATATTTTTCTTCTATCACTGCTAAGGCTAGCACTTCTAGAATCATATGGAAAAATAGCAGTGATAATGGACATCCTTGTTTCACACCTGATTTTTTTCAGAAATGCATCTACCTTACTGCCATTACATATAATATTTGTTGATGGTTTTATGCACATGTGACTTGTTATTTTAAGGAAGGTTACTCTTTTGCCCATGCTCTCCATTCTTTTCAATAGGAATGGCTGTTGTATTTGGTGAAAAGCTTTTTCTGCATCTATTGAGAAAATAACATATTTCCTGCTAGTTTTGTTGTTGATATAATCAATTATCCTGATAGTTTTCCTAATATTAAACCAGACCTGCATTCCTGGTAGCAATTTTACTGTATCAAAATATATTATTTGCTATAATCTTTTGCTAATATCTTATTCAAATTTGGGGTATCTATATTCATTAGGAAAATTAGTCTGTGATTTTCTTTCTGTGCTTTGGTTATTTCTGGTGTAGGCATCAGCACAACATTTGTGTCATAAAAAGAATTTGTTATGAGTCTTTTTTCCCTAGTTCTACCATATAGTTTATAGTGTATTAGAATAATCCATTCTTTGATAGTGAATCCATCTGGCTCTGGAGATTTTCTTCATAGAGAATTCATTGGTGGCTTATTGAATTTCTTTTTTCTTCTGATATAGGGTATTTAAAGTATTTTAAATCCCTTTCTGTTAATCAGGGAAATTTATGTTATTGCAAATATCCATTCATCTTAGTAAGATTGTTAAATTTGATTTTATGGTTCCAAAGCCAAGATGTTGTAACCCAAGTTATGGTTTGCAGATGATATGATGATATTTAGAGAATTCCCAAGCATCAAGCAAAAAACTACTTGAAGTAATGAACAACTTTGACAAAGTTTCAGGTTACAAAATAAACCCAAACAAATCTTCTGCATTTCTCTATATTAATAACAAAATCCAGTAGAAAGAGATGGAAAGAGAAAGCCCATTTAAAGCTATGGTAGACACTATAAAATATTTGTGAGTCTAATCTATCCTCCAAAACAAACCCAGCTATTATATGAACACAATTGCAAAACACTTTTCACACAAATAGAGTCAGATCTACATAAGAGGAAAAACACCAGTTTCTCATGGATAGGCAGAGCCAATATGATAAAAATTGCAATTATACCTAAATTAATATACCAATTCATTGCCATGCCAATCAAAATTCAGATATTTATTTTCTAAAGCTAGAAATAATAATATCAAAATTCATCTGGAAGAACAAAAGGTCTAGAATATCAAGAGAACTATTGAAAAAATGGAATGTGTCCAAGGTATACCAGATCTCAAATTGTATTATAAAGTAGTAATTATCAAAACCACTTGGTAATCACTAAGAAAGAGAAGGGTAGACCAGTGGAATATGTTAGGCACTCAAGACACAGTAGTCAATTAATGTAGGAATCTCCTGGATAAACTCAAAGAACCTGGCTTCTGGGATGAGAATTCAATGTTTTTGCTTTATAATGCAGGTTGATATCTGATATGACTAGGGCTCATTCTGTTGCATTTTTAAAAAAAAAAAATAGTTCCATTTATATACATAACTTTTTGTCCATCCAGATTAATTTTATTATTATTTTTTCTAACTCTATAAATAATTGTTGTTAATTTGATTTGCATGATTTGAACAAGTAAGTTAATTTAGATAGAATTGTAATTTCTGTTATATCAGTTCAGCCCACCCATGAGTAATTGATACTTTTCTAATTGTTTAGTTCTGACATTATTGCTGTGAAAACTTTTTTAAAATTGTGTCTGTATAGTTCCTGGGTTTCTCTTGGCTGGTTGGTGAATAATTATTTTATATTTCTATTATAAATGGAATTTCTCTTTTGATCCTTCTGATGGGTTGTGTTGGAAATAAATACAAATATCAATTATTTATGTAGGTTCCTTTTATATCCTGCAACTTTGTTTAAGTTGTTAATAATTTCAGGTCCTTTTTTTTAGTTGACTCTTTAGGATTCTCTAAGTTTACAGTCACATCATCTACTCATTGCCCATTCTAATTCCTTCAACTTCTATTTCATTGCATTGCTAAAGATAATATCCCTGGTACACTACTGAATAATAATGGTGACAATAGATATCGTTCCTTTACCTGTGATCTTCTTGGGAAGGTTTTTTGATTATCCCAATAATATATAATGCCTGCTGATACTTTTAAATAGATACTGCTTAGTATTTTAAGGAGAACTCTTATTCTGTCTAGTGTTTTTAGTCTAAATGAATGCTGTATTTTTCAAAAGTTTTCTTTGCTTCTATTGAGATAGTCATAGGTTTTCTTTTTGAATTGTTATTGATTGGTTCAATTATGTTGGTAGTTTTCCTAATATTGAACCGTCCCTGCATTTCTGTTACAAATCCCACCTAGCTACAGTATATTATCCTCATGATAAATTGCTGCAATATTTTTGATAATATTTTATTCAAATTTTTATATTAATATGCATTAGGGAAGTTGGGCCATAATTTTTTGTTTTGTTTTGTTTTGACTCCTTCTGGTTTAGGTATCAGCACCATATTTGAGTCATAAAAAGAATTGAGTAACACACATTATTCACCTATTCATCCAAATTTTTTATAAGTATTACAATTAGTTCCTCTTTAGGTGTTTCACAGAATTCATTTGTAAATCCATCTGGCCCTGGAATTTTTTTCTTTTTGGGTTCATTGATGGTTTGTTTAATTTATTTTTTCTGAAATGGGGTTATTTAATATTTTATTTCCTATTCATTTATTTTTAGTTTATATTTTTAAACATTCATTCATTCCACCTAGATTAATATTTCTGATTTTTAATACTAAAACATCTCATATTATAGCTACTTGGATCTGGGTCACAGTCCTGGATGGCAGTGCTAGCTTAAAGAGGAGTGCTGGCATGGTGGAGTTTTTAGCAGTGGTGGAGAGGGAATCCTTCTCACAGTTACAAAGCATAAAAGAATTCTTGAGGTCACTCACTGATGAGAGCACAGGCAAATAAAGGAGAAAGACCTCTGCTTTGATGATACAGTATTGTAAGAGCTAAAATCTTTCAGGTCCCTAGAAATATTTCTGATAACAGCAGCACAGAACTGCAGAAGTTTGGGACAGTGCAAAGTACAGCCCCCACCCAATGGAAGTAGAGAACTACCTTGACAAAGAACCCAAAAGTCAGGTTATTGGCTGGGGATGAGCAAATATGGGGAAAAAAATCAAACTCTAGAATATTACTTTGGTGACAGGGAAGATTAAAATATACAACCAGAAGAAGAGAACAATTCAAAGCACCTACATCCAAAGCCTCCAAAAAAATCCAAAGAAACAAACAAAGTAAGAATTTGTCTCAGGTCATGTAAAAGCTCAAAAAGGATTTTGAAAGTCAAGTAAAAGAAGTAGAAAAAATTGGGAAGAGAAATGAGAATGTTGCAAGAAAATCATGAAAATCAAGTCAATTGCTTGATAAAGGAGAACTGAAAAAAAGCCAAATAAGATAACACCTTAAAAAACAGACTAACCCAAAATGGCAAAAGAGATCCAAAAATTCCATGTGGAGAAGGATGCCTTCAAAAGCAGAATTAGCCAAATGGAAAAAGAGGTCCTTAACCTCATTGAATAAATAATTCCTTAAAAATTAGAATGGAGCAGATGGAAACTAATGACTTTAGGAAAAATCAAGACATTATAAAACAAAACCAAAAGAATAAAAAGAAATATTGAAGACAATTTGAAATACCTGATTGGAAAAACAACTGACTTATAAAATAGATCCAGGAGAGAGAATTTAAAAATCATTCTTGTACCTTAAAACCATGATCAAAAAAAGAGTCTAGATATTATCTTTCTAGCTATTATCAAGGAAAACTGCTCTGATTCCAGCACCAGAGGGTGAAATCGATAATGAAAGAATCTACCAATCACGTCCTGAAAGAAATTCCAAAAGAAATATCCTTGGAATATTGTAGCCAAATTCCAGAGTGCCCAGGACAACGAGAAAATATTATAAGCAACCAGAAAACAATTTGAATATTGTGGAAACACAGTCAAAATAACACAAGATCAGGTATTGTCTAAATTAAGGGATTGGAGGACTTGAAATATGATATTTCAGAGGTCAAAGAATTTAAGATTAAAAGAAGAATCACATATACATACAAGAATCACATACACAATAGAATTGAGTATAACCCTTCATAGGAAAAAAAAAGTTAAATTAGTATTCCTTGGAAACATCTTTCCAAATCTCTAAGCTTCCCTTCATGTAACCTAAGTTCTCAGTTTTCATAGGGTTCAGTGCTTTCAGCCCAATCTTTGCTAGGAAATTACTATATGGTAAATCCTCCTATTCTGCGATATTGATTTCTTCCTCTAAATCATTTCTGTCTCCAAATAGGGGTTTTATATCTTGCAGTCCTGCTCATAATGCCAAATATATTACGCTGGCCATATTCATAGCACTGAGTGCAACTATGAATGTACTAGCATAGTTCTAAATCACAAAGTATAACAAACTCTCAATATAGAAGGTAGAAGAAAAACCTTTATTCAGACACCATAAAGCCAAATCCCAAAACGAGAAAGACAAATCCATCATAGTAACCAAGAAGTGAATACACATCAGTACTGCAGGGGACAAAACCTTTCCCAAGGCCTCTTTCCACACCCATACCCACCCCAACCCTAAGGACACAAACAAACACACACTCAGGAGCCTAGTTGTGCCTGCTTGTCTCTGTCCTCTCTCTCCTTCAGCCCTAACTCTTCTCACTCACTTCCTCTCAGTTCTCCTCCATCCTTCCTATTGCTCTCATTCAGCAAGTTCCTCCTACCACATGTGATTTAGGATTCCTTGTGATTTAAACAGGTTACATGGGCCTATCAATGAAGAGGAAAGATCTTCCCATTTAAATTACCACTACTACCACTACAAAGAAGGAAGAAAAAGCTTTTACAATGGTGGAGAAGGGTGAAAAGGGGAGGGAGAGAGAATGAGTGGACCTTATTCTCATCGGATTTGGCTTAAGGAGGGAATAACATGCACATGCAATGGGATGTGAAAATCTATATTACCCTAAAGTAAATAGGGAATGTGTGGGGGGGTGATAGAAAGGAGAGCAAATGGGAGGAGGGGATAATTAGAAGTAGTCACTTTTGAGAAGGGACTGAGTCAAAAGACAGAATATAATAAAAGGGGGGCAGGATAGGATGAAGGGAAATATAATTAGTCTTTTATAACATTACCATTAGGGAAGTATTTTGAAGAATTAAACATATATAACCTATATTGAATTATTTGTCTTCATAATCGTAGTGGGTGGAAAGGGAGGAAGGAAGTAAATTTAGCACTCAATGTTTTAAAAATGAATGCTAAAAATTGTTTTTTAATGCAACTGGGAAATAAGACATACAAGCAATGGGGTATAGAAATCTACCTTGCCCAAAATAGAGGGGAAAGGGGATGAGGTGCTAAGGGTAATAGAAAAGAGGTCAGATTGAGAAAAAGCGCAGCCCAAATTCATACTGTTTTGAGGTTGGGGGAGGGGAGAGATGTGGAGAAAATTTGAGACTCAAAATTTTGTGAAAATGAATGTTGGAAACTAAAAATAAATTAATAAGAATACATTTCCAAAAAAGAAAAGGAATCAGACTTCAAAATAAGAACATTCAAATAATTAAAATCTCTTTTTATCCTGAAACATTACTAGGACTGATGCACTATTATTGTATTATTGTATACTATTATTTACAGCGGAGGATGCTGAGGAAAATTGATGTCAAATTACCTCTCTGGGATCATCTAGGTAGGAAATGTCCTTAGGAAGGATTTTAACTCATCTCTTCCTCCTTTCACATCCAGAACTTTATTCAATAAATGTTATTTAACTAATGCTTGTTCATGGATTAGTTCTGTAGTGGAAACCTGCTTACATGTTTTGGTTTTTTTTGTAACAATGAAATACTACACTGAACTTGAAGTTAGGGAGATCCCTGTGCCTCAGCTGTCATAGTCATAAAATTCTGAGTTTGAACTAGAAGTCCTCTAAGTTCCTACCTGACTCTAAGTCAACCGAGTTATTCATACCCTTGGACAAAATGATCTTAATATAAGATAGATGTCTCAGTGGAAGCCAAAACAATAGCAGCATGTTGTACAATAGTTAAACTTGATCCAAGTAGGCATTTATTGATAGGGATAAATAGCTGAAAATGTGACATGAAAATGTCATTTATTATTGGCTTTTAAAGAATGAATATAAAAAAATTAAGAGAAACTTGGGAAAACTGTATGAAATGATATATAAATAATAAGGTGGACAAGGAAGAATACATACAATGAAAGGGAAATGACATATACACATATAGGTAAATATACTGGTAAATATATTAACAAGGAATACAAAGTAATTTGTGGCAGAAGAAGCACTGACATTTGAAGGGGTGACAGGAAGTCCCCTGTAGGACATGTTAACTGAATTGAAATTTCAAAGAAGCTAAAGAAATACAGGTAATGAAGAAAGGAAATATACATAGGTATGGAGGACAGCCAAGGCAAGGGGCTGAAATTTTATCATATGAAGAAATAGAATAGTTTTGCAGGAGCATGTAGTTCAAAAAGGACAATATGTGCAATCAGTTTGGAAAAGCAACCTGGAGATAGATTGTGGAAAGTGTCAAATGCTGGAGAAGTTTCTATTTATCCTAGAGGAAATTAAAAGAATCTGGAGTTTAATTACTATATTCATGAAAGTGAAATGCTCATTGCATTAGGAACCAGAGGTTTAGCTTCTCAGACTACCTCTCCTCTTAACCCTTGAAATGATCTTGAGAAAATGATCTAACCTCACAGTTGACTCATATTTAAAGTGAGTGGATTGAAGTCTCTATCTTTTATGCACTGTCATGAAATGAAACATGAGAATGATTGTTTCTTGATTATTTTATAGATGTTTCCTAATTTAAAAAGAAAAATCCCTGATTGTCCTTGTTCTTCACACAGTTTTTCAACTGAAAAATTCATCAAAAGACCATGATCTCTTCTCCTAGTATATCTGTCTTTAAGTGGATAATTTATCATAGAATTTAAAAAAAAAATTACTGAGTCAGATTCACTCACCCAGGAGCAGAATCAAGGTAAAGGAAAAATTGTGGTCAAGTGAAAAGGTAGAGGATATTGCTCAGCAGGATTTGCTTAGGAGAGGGAGACAGGATAAGCAGGAGAAACAATCCATCATTCTCAGAAGTGTCCTTTTCAGTATGCTGAGAGTCAGACTTGGGACCAAATTGGCTCCACAGTCTCTTCAACACAACATTATAATGCTCATGGCAAAATTGGATTTCAGTGTTATGTTAATTAAATAAATTACTCTGCGACTCTGCCCTAACTATGTAATAAACACTTTTTTTTTTTAATTTTAGGTGCTCTGGAGTTCAACTAACTGGTTGTTCTGACAAATAAATTCGGTAGTCTATAAGATTTGCAGAAATTGGACCAAATAAGCAATCTTCATGGCTCCAGAAGATAGTATGAGAAGAAGACAGAATACCTTCTTCTTTCTATCCTGAGGACATGAGGAAATATTTCTCCTGCAGGGATGGAAACATGGGAAGAGTCAGAACATGATACTTTTTTTTTTCTGGATCAGACATCTCTAAATGATAATTCAAGAAAGTCACTGAAAAGTACAATTAAAATCAATGGGTATTACACTGGTTATTAAAGTGTTCTACAAATTCTGTTTTAGTCAATTCCATCAATTTTCTCTGTGATAAAATAAATAAAAAATAATATTTCTCTCATGTTAAGAGAATCAAATAGCCTGACCAGTTCCACTGGTCTTGAACCTTCTGATTCTAGATGAATATAATTATGGTAGACTGACAGAGCAATACATATATCTTGAAAATCTTACAAAAACAACCCTTTGCACATGATTTAGAATGGTTCCATAACAAATAGCTTATATACTATTACTCTTAGTAACTAATAATTTTCATACCAATAAAATATTTTTTTTCATAATATAAAGAAATATAAGAACATAATAGAGGAGAGGTGAGAGTAGAAGCGGCAGAGTCACACAGGGAGAGTAGTTTATAAAATTTTAGTGCTACTCGTTGTGGGAGGAAGACTTCAGACAACAACAAGGAATATTCTTGCTACATGGCCAAGGGCAGTACACAATGCAATGGGATGGCTTCTGAACTTGGAAGAGCTTTTACACTCTTACAGAAGTCCTAGAGACCCTGAGAGCTCAAACTTGTAGAGAATGAGAAAGAACGAGTATGGCACCTATAGAAGACTGCCCTATTCTTTATAATAATAATAATAATATAATAATAATAATAACATTTATATAGGACTTACTATGTGTCAGGCGCTGTGACAAATGCTTTATAATTATTATCGCCAGTTACCCTGGGAACTAGGTGCTTTTATGAACCTCATTTTATAGATGAGGAAACAGGCAAAGAGAGGTTAAATTACTCAGCATCATACATTAGTAAGTGTCTGAAATTGTATTTCAACTCATGTCTTCTTGACTTCCCTGTTTCTGTGTGTTTATGCAACACTGGGAAATAAATTCAAATTAATGGATTTACGGAGAAGAAAAAAGAGTCTTTGGATTTCAGAAAAAAAATTTTAAAAACTCATGCCACTCTTCTCCCATCACCCCAAATAAACCAAAACTAGGTATTTATTTTTACTGATTAAACAGTGAGAAAGTAAAAAAAAAACCAAACAAACAAACCACACATCATTGTTTGTCAATGTGACTATCTTGTTAGATGAATACAAATTATTCGTATAATTCTACCTGTGTGGTAAGAGATAAAGAGCCAACAATTTGGAGTCATATAACCTGGGCTTGAATTCAGATTCTCACATTCAGTATTTGTATGATGTTGGGCTAATTCTTAAACTCTGTGATTTTTTCCATCTAAAGAAAAGAAGAAAGTAGGACTAGATAATCTTTAAATTCTATTCTACAAACCCAATGAAACCAAAATTTGGAAGGATATAGTATATTGGGGAAAAAAATTTTATAGCTAATCTCGGGGATAAAGGCCTCATTTCTAGAATATATAGAGAATTGAGTCAAATGTACAACTATACAAGTCATTCCCTAATTGATAAATTGTCAAAGGATATGAACAGGCAGTTTTCAGGGGAAGAAATTAAAGATATCTGTAATCATATAAAAATGCTCTAAAGACTTTTGATTGGAGAGATACAAATCAAAACAACTCTGAGGCACCATGTCACACCGATTAGATTGCCAAACAGGACAGAACAGGAAAATGATAAATGTTGGAGAAGATGTGGGAGAGTTGGAACACTAATTCATTGTTGGTGGAGCTGTGAGCTCATCCAACCATTCTGAAGAGTGGTTTGGAACTATGCCCAAAGGGCTACAAAAATGTGCATACACTTTGCCCCAGCAATATTGCTTCTAAGACTGTATCTCCAAGAGATCATAAAAATGGGAAAGGGTCCCATATGTACAAAGATATTTATAGCAGCACTCTTTGTATCTTTGCAGCAAAAACTGGAAATCGAGGGGATGTCCATCAATTAGGGAATGGCTGAATAAATTATGGTAGATGAATGTAATGGAATACTATTGTGCCCTAAGAAATGATGAACAAGACGACTTCAGAGAGACCTGGAAAGACTTATATGATCTGATGCTGAGCTAAAGGAGCAGAACCAGGAGAATTTAGTGCACAGCAACGACCACAGTGTGCGATAGTTTTTTCTAGTAGACTTGTATCTTCATAGCAGTGTAGGGACATTAAAAAAAAAAAAATCTTCTAAGGCAAAACACCTTCCACATTCAAAGAAAGAACTATGGAATTCAATTGCAGAATGTAGCAGATCAGTGTATGTGTGTGTGTGTGTGTGTTTTTTATGTTTTCATTTGTTATATAATTTCTCCCATTTATTTTAGCTCTTCTACACAGCATGACTATAATGAAAATGTATTCAATAGGAACGTATGTGAACTTCCTATATAGAATTTATACCATCTTGGGGAGGGAGGAGGGTACTGAAAGGTAGGCAAGGGAAAAAAAAATATAAGTTTTATGATAGTGATTGTAGAGCATTAAAAATAAATAAAATAAATATTTTAAAAACTAAATTCTATTCTATCTTTTTTTGTAGATTTAATTAATTTTTAGTTTTCACCATTCTCTTTCATAAGATTTTGAGTTCCAAATTTTCTCCCCATTTTCCCCCTACTTTTCCCCAATATATCATGTAATCTGATACAAGTCTTATTCATATTCATATTAAACATATTTTCATATTAGTCATATTGTAAATAAGATTTAGAACCAATGGGAGAAACCACAAGAAAGAAGAAAGAACAACAACAAAAAAGAGAGTGTATATTATGTTTTGATCTGCATTTCGACTCCATAGTTCTTTCTCTGGATGTGGATAGGATTTTCCATCATGAGCCTTTTGGAATTGTCTTAGAATCCTGCATTGCTGAGAAGAGCTAAGTCTATCAAAGTCAGTCGTTTCACAATGTCAATGTTACTATCTACAATGTTTTCCTGGTTCTGCTCAACTCACTCATTATCAATTCATATAAGTCTCTCCAGGTTTTCCTGAAGTCTGCCTGCTCATCATTTCTTATAGCACAGCAGTGTTCATTCCATTATATTCATATAACACAACTTGTTCAGCCATTACCCAATTGATGACCATCTTTTAAATTTCCAATTCTTAGCCATCACAAAAAGAGCTGCTTTAAACTTTTTTGTACATGTGGGTCTTTTTCCCGTTGTTGTAATCTCTTTGGAATACAGCTCTAGAAGTGACATTGATGGATCAAAGGGTCTGAAGAGTTTTATAACCCTTTGGGCATAGTTACAAAATGCTCTCCAGAATGGTCAGATCACATCCCAACTCCACCAACAATGCATTTGTCTTGCAATTTTCCTCTTTTCTCAGATTAGCCAGTCTGATAGGTGTGACTTCATAGCTAAGAACTGTTTCAATTTGCATTTCTCTAATCAATAGTGATTTAGAACATTTTATCACATAACAAGAGATAGTTTTTATTTCTTCATCTGAAAACTGCCTGTTCATATCATTTGGCAGTTTATCAAATGGGGAATTACTTTTATTCTTACAAATCTCACTTAGTTCTCTATAGCTATCAGAAAAGAGACCTCTATCAGAGAAACCGGTTGTAAAAGTTGTTTCCATTTTCTGCTTGATTCCATTCTGATCTTGATTCTATTGGTTTGATTGTGCAAAACCTTTTCAGTTTAATGTGATCAAAATTATCCATATTACATTTCATCATGCTCTCTATCTTTCATTTGCTTGTAAATTCTTCCATTCTCCTTATAACCTGACAGGTGAACTATTCTTTGCTCTTCCAGTTTACTTGTAGCATTAGCTGTTGTATCTAAGTCATTTACCCATTTTGACTATCTTGGTATAGGTTGCAAGATGCCCAGTTCCTGCCATAATATTTACCAATTACAGAGTTCTTATCATCAAACAACAGATTACTAGAGTCAGTGACCACTGCATCTTGTGTACCCAACATATTTCACTGATCTACCCTTCTAATTTGTTAGATAGTACCAAGTAATTTCTATGATTTATGCTTTATAGCAAGATTTGAGATCTGGTATGACTAGACCATGTTCCCTGGCATTTCTTTTCCTTAATTCCTTTGATACTCTAGCTCTCTTGCTCTTCCAGACTAATTTTTTATTATTTCAAACTCTGTAATTTTTTTGTATTTTAATTTGTGTGACACTGCATAAGTAAATTAATTTTGGTAGAATTTTCCCTGTTATTATATTATCTGATCTACCCATGAGCAACTGATGTTTTGTTTTCCCAGTTATTTAGTTCAGAATTTATTTGCCACAAAATTGTTTTTTAATTGTGTTCACTTATTTCCTAGCTTTTTCTCAACCTGACAGCAAGAGATAGAAAGAGAAAACCATTTAAAGTTTCCACATACATTATCTCTTGCTTTGGGGCTTTATAAGTAATATGTAGAAATATCAATGATTTGTGTGGGTTTATTTTATATCCTGCAACTTTGCTCAAATTGTTTGTTCTGTCTAGCAGCTTTTTTTACTACATTCCCTGGAATCCTCTAAGTATCATATAGTCTCCGAAGAGTCATTGTTTAGTTTCTTCTTTGACCATTCTAATTTCTTGAATTTCTTTTTCTTCTTTTATTGATAAAGCTTACATTTCTGATATAATACTGAAGAAAAGGGGTGATAATGGCCATCTTTGTTTCAATCACGATCTTATTGGAAATGTTTATCGCTTACCCCACTACATATAATGCTTGCAGATGGTTTAGGGTGGATGGTACTTATCATTTTATTAAGAACTCCATTTACCCCTATGCTCTCCAGTGTTTTTAACAGGAATGGTTTCTCTATTTTGTTAAAGTGTTTTCTTCATCTTTTGAGATAATCATATGACTTCTCTTACTTTAGTTATTGATATAGTCAATTATGCTAATAGTATTCCTAATACTGAACCATCCATGCGCTCCTGGTATAAATCCTACCAAACCATAGTGTGTTATCCTCATTATAAATTGTTGTAATCCTTTTGCTAATATTTTATTTAAAATTTTTGCAACAATATGCATGGGAAAAATTGGGCAATCATTTCTTTTTATGCTTTGACACTTCCCAATTTAAGTATCAGTGCTATATTTGTATAGTAAAAGGAATTTGGTAGGACTCCTTTCTGTGCTTTCTCAAAAAGTTCGTATAGTATTGGAATTATTTTTTCTTTAAAATTTTGACAGAATTCACTTTTAAATCCATCTGACCCTGAAGATTTTTTTTTTCTTGGGAAATTCATAGATAACTTTTTCAGTTTCTTTTTCTAAAATGAGATTAAGTATTTTGTTTCCTCTTATGTTAATCTGGGCAGTTTGTAGTTTTGCAAATATTCATCTATTTCACTAAGATTGTGAAATTTACTGGCCTACTGTTTGATAGAATAGCTCTTAAATATTGTTTTAACTTTTTCTCCATTGGGGGTGAATTCACCCTTTGCATTTTTGATGCTGGTAATTTGTTTTTTGTCTTCTTTTATTTAATCAAATTAACCAGAGGGTTATCTGTTTTACTCATAAAAGCAGGTTTTTACCTTGGTTTATAGGTTCAATAATTTTCTTACTTTCTGTTTTGTTAATCTCTCCTTTGGTTTTCAGAATTTCAAATTTGGAATTTATTTGGGGATTATTATTTTGTTCTTTTAATAGTTTTCTTTAGTACAATGCCCATTTGTTGATCTCTTATCTCTCTATTTTATTCATTTGAATATTGAGAGATATAAAATTTCCTCTAAGAACCACATTCTCTTCATCCTATAGGTTTTTGTATGTTTTCTTATTGTTAGTATTATCTTGGATGAAGTTACTGGTTATTTCTATGATTTGTTGTTTCACCCACTCATTATTTAGGATTACATTAGTTAGTTTCCAATTAATTTTTAGTCTATATTTTCATGCCACTTTACTACATGCAATGTTTATTGAATCATCATCTGAAAAGAATGCACTTAATATTTCTGCTTTGCTGCATCGGATTGTGGGGAATTTTATGCCCTGATACATGGTCAGTTTAAAAAGCAGTATCCTGTTTGATATTGATAACAAAGCTATGAGGTTTCTAGTGCCTGTAACATTGCCTACTTAACAGACAAACTATGAAATCCAGCAGTTGAGGAACTGTCCATGGTAAATTTTTGTGTAGGTGTCATGTAACGCTTAAAAAATGGTATATTCCTTTCTAGACTCATTAAATTATCTGCAGAGGTCTACTGTATATAATATCTCATAGCTTCGTTCTCAAGATCAAATAAGATAATATTTTTAAAATCAGTTGACAATCCTTAAATTGCTACATAAAATGTATCCAAAATTAAAGGTGTTTGTTTTTTTTTTAATTTTTTTGGTGGTGATGGTGTTGGTGGTGGTGGTGGTGGAGGAGGCGGAGAAGAAATACAGAAGATCATAGATTTTTGAATTCAGAGAGAACATAAAGGTGCTCTTTAAGGTATGGTGTAAGCCTTTCACTTTATAAGTGTAGAGACAGAATCTCAGATAGTCTAGGTAACTTGGCCAAGGTGACAAGGCAGCAAATGAAAGAATACTAAGAGCTATTCTGAATCCAAATTAAAGCCAAAGTCTTTTAATTGGTGCATTTTGGAGTTACTTGAACTGAATTTGGACTTTGTGGTGGGATTTTACATGAAATACAGCAATAGTCTGCTCTGGAACAAATCACTCTATGTTATAAGGAAGTTGCCAGAATAGCCTCAGTAAGAAATTATCCCTGGTCAAGCACACTGAAGAGGAAGAATTCACTCTTACCAGATCCACCCCCACAAAACAAAATTAGAGGCATTTGTCCAGTGTCTTATTATATAGCCTATATCAGAATGACGAAGAATTCTTAAATCTCTTCCTCTTCCCCTACCCCTCTTTCTCCCTACATATACTTAGTGGTCTAAAATATCACAATGCTTTGGAATAAGAGAAATTTATACCAAGAATTGGTTAGCAGGAAGTTCCAGAGAGTTGCTTTTCATGGGAACTAGTACACCATAACACAGCAAAACTTGAAGTCA
Source organism: Bettongia penicillata ogilbyi (assembly GCA_023548195.1). Classification (NCBI taxonomy): domain Eukaryota; kingdom Metazoa; phylum Chordata; class Mammalia; order Diprotodontia; family Potoroidae; genus Bettongia; species Bettongia penicillata. Next base: position 2,204,299 of record JAJHZJ010000777.1, on the reverse strand, counting down.
TTGGTTGAGAACCTAGGAAGCTATGAGTCACTCCACAGAGCAGAGGGAGAACAGTAATAAGAAAAGATCAGAGAATTTCTTACATAGTCTATTGTAAGTAAGTAGAATTTCCAACATGTTATCCTTTATAACAATCCTTACCTTTTGTAGGCTTTCTGTTTTGTTTTTCTTATTATCACTGCCAAAGTTCTGTTCAGACTGCTAAACGATAGTATGGAAGAACTCCTAGGAATTCAAAAGTTATTCCAGGGTATATGTAAAAAAAGAAGCTATCAAAGTTTTTAAGGACTACCCTAACAAAAGTCTTAATTATTGTCCAATATCATTTATGTGCTGAGACACCTGCACTCCAACCATTAACTTCCCCTCTCTTCTGTCAGAACATTGAAACCTGTGGGACTCTGGTAGGTGAAGATTTCCTTATGTTTGTCTAGAATCTGACTTCGATACTACTTTGTGAACATTAACCTATTATGGAACTAAAGGCATGCCCTTCCCCTTTATTTTTTAGCTCCCTTCAGTGTGTTGTATTTAGCCACTACTATTCAAGTTCTTGGGAGAAGGCACTATCTTTTTCACTATACTTGCATCATCAGAACTTATGAAAATTTCTGGCAAAAAAAATGCTTAATGAATGTTCTCTCTCCCTCTCTCCTGCCCTCTCCATTGAAGGACTTAGAGAAAGAAAGTGTCCTCATCAGAATATTGATAATTAAGTGATTAATTGTTTTCCCATCACTGCACATAAAACAGATAAAAATGTAAAGTATTATTTCATCCTCATCAGTTCCTTTCTGATTCAAGAAGTCTGGGCGTGCTCAAGCTCTATCCTCAAAGCCCTTAAAATCCTGTAAAAAATTACTTTAAACAAATTCAAGAGCAGCAGAAGCCACAAAATGACAGATTTCCATTCCAAAAGAGCCTGGAAGGTCGACATAATGGGTCTCTTGCACTGGAGTGTATTGCACTGGGCTCATAACAGAGCGTGGACCATGCTGGTCTGTGCAAACCATATTGGAGCAGGCTTCAGGGTGCTGAATCATGGACAACTACAGCAGTTTCCAGATGTCTGAACCCACAAATGTCAAAGTCCTCTTCAAAAGTCAGTGAGAAAGCTCTATCACGTGGGTGAGAGGGGAGCAGAGGTCGGGCAACAGCCCCAGGGGACACTTCTGGAGCACTAAGTTTGCAGAAACTTAGAGAAAGAAGTTTGCTATGAAATTCTTAACATTTCCTAATAGGGAGTCTGCAAAGAATGAATCAGCAATAACAAGTGCCCTGAAAGCAGCCAGTAAAGTAATGTGGCATGATGAGAATAAAAATTGGTTTGATCCTCATACAATGTTAACGTGGGGAAAAGGGTATGTTTGTGTTTTAACAGATGATAATAAAGAAGTTTGGGTTCCAGTGAAAAGGATAAGAGTGATAGAGGACAACAGCCAAGGTGAAGCCGTCACAGGGAGTGAGGAGGTGCTATCAGCGGCGGATAAAAAACTTCTGGAGAAGCTTAATCAACTAGGTCACGATGACTCCTTTCATTTTTCTCGTACTTATCATGACACTCAAGAACACTGCGTCCATCGACCCAGCACTGAAGGAACAACAGAGATGGGCATTCCTCACGAATGCACCATGATTAAGGGTGATGTCATGGAGTGAGACAATGCCTAAGTTTATCATGCAAGGCAATATTTCTCACATGTTTTAAGATGATGGACTAGACTATGATAATAATGGGACTCTCTTTCAGAGACACTAACTTTTCAGGACTAGTCGCAGGTTTCCCACTTTGTCTATAGAAGGGTATTTCTGGGAATTGGAATGTGTTTGGTTTTAAATACACAGGTGAATGGAACAGAGGGGTATCCCTGGTGTGCCACTATTGTGGACGGACAAGAGACATTGGATGAGAAAGATACATGACACGCTTATAATCTATTCACCTGGAGGATAAATGGGACAATAGTAGTTTGGTCAGACAAGGACTTTGTGGGACTTGTTCGTGGGATGAAATTTAGGCCATTTTGTAACTTACAAAAGGAAAGAAATGTAACCTTTCGGCATCTGTATACGGGGTTTTTATTTGAGAACTGTCACACACACACTTGTCAGGAGAAAGAATTGGTTATGGGAAACTACCCAGAAATGTTATATTCATGTCGCAATCTTACATACTTACTTGAGGAGAAATATGCACCAAACTTTCCTAGACAAATGTACATCAATTATAAAGGGTCTCCTGAGGTTGAAAGACCTGTTCAGGGACTAGACAAAGTTATTCTAGCTATGAGAGGACAAACAGTGCAGGGAATGCCTGCTGCAGCATCACTAAAGAAAGCCAACAACATTACTTTAATGGGTGAAGTATGTCTAGGGAACACACATATATTTCTATGGGACAGAGACTACAGATATAAACTAGGGGCATATCAGAACATGACAGGAATTTTCAATTTTACATGCCAGAATTGTTCTGTACAAGCATGTATAGGACCAAAGACAGTAGGGAGAGTGTTTATTCTAACAAGACCTCAATATGCCATGACAGTGATTAAGGCTAATGGGTGGTACAGAACACCTAGTGATAAAGTTCTACTTATTATAGACAAGCATTTAGCCCCTATTACTACTAGGTTGCATAGATGTGTTTCCTGTGTTGTGTTAGGAATCACTTTATTAGTAGAAGCTATTTTAGCATCCACTGCATTAGCTGCATCTATCTCTAATACACAAAATACTGTAGTTCAAGCTTCTGAATTGCACGCTCTTATGAAATAGTTTAAGGTCATGGGGTCATGTAAAGACCTGGTTTTCACCTTTACTGATAGGTTTCTTATAGTACTGCTGATATTGCTGCTTGTGCCAATATGTATCAAATTTGCTTTGCGTAGTGTCCAGGACTCCCTGATATCCAGTAGGCAGAACATCATCGTCTTGAGGGAAAGATTGAGTCAAAACAAAAAGGGGGAATTGTAAGGGAATTGCCAACCCCCAGCCTCTTGGATGGCATTCACTGGTCACGACTCAGGTAAATTGAGGGGAGACTGGTAAGGCATGAACAAGATGGCGCTGGGAGGAAGGGTTCCACCCCTGTTTTGCTCAAGGCTATTTTCCCAGGCTTTTCTGAGATCAAGGAAGCCAAAAAATGTTTTTCTTTCTTGGGGCTATGTGTCTGCCCTGGGCAGTCCTGGTTTAAGGTAGAATTGCTACCCTTTTTTATTCTTCTTTGCCTCCTTCTCCCATGTTGCATTGTGCCTGTAGCTTGATAAGATGGGCTGTACTTGATACTAAAGCAGAGCTCCGTAACTTTGTTCAAAACCCAAAAGCCCCAATTGCCCAGATATAACCCCTGTTTAAAACAAAAAGGGGGAGTTGTTAGGGCCCAGCTCTGGACCGTGGCCTCCTGTGAGGGTAGTGAGACGCCTGGAGGTGCTAACCTGCACTTAGGGTACTGGGAACGGCTCAGTAACAGTGCAGGCTCCACCCACGGGGAGGAACATGGGAGGAGCTCGGGCAGGTATTAAAACCTGGGGTCTAGGACTTGTTCTCACTCTTCTCCCCCCACTTCAACATGTAAGCAATAAACGCTGTGCTTCTACTCGGGTGCTCTGTCTAGTCATTTCCTCTCCCTCACCGGAGGGGCCGGAGACGTCTGAAGACCGGGTAAGGTAAGTATCCAGGCAACGGTCAGGGTAGTAGACTCTGACAAAAAAGAGACTAACCCAAAAGGCAAAAGAAGTCCACAAAGCCAATTAGCAGAAAGATGCCTTAAAAAGCAGAGTTGAACAAATGAAAAGGAGATCCAAAAGCTCACTGAAGAAAACAGTGGGTTTTTTTCATTTTTTTTTTCAGAATGGAATGGATGGGAGATAATCACTTTATGATAAATCAAAAAATTGAAAAAAAAAATAACCAAAAGAATGACAAAATAGAAGACAATATGAAATACTGCATGAGAAAGACAAACTGGAAAATAGATGCAGGACAGATAGTTGTACAACTATTAATCTGCCTGAAAATCAAGATCAAAAAAGAGTCTAGACATCATCATTCAAGAAGTAATCTAGGAAAACTGCCCTGATATTCTAGAAGTAGAGGGTAAAATAGAAATGAAAAGACTTCACAGATCACCTCTTGAAAGACATCTCAAAAGGAAAATTATTAGGAATATTGTGATCAGATTCCCAGGTCAAGGAGAAAATGTTAAAACCAGTCAGAAAGAAACAATTCAAGTATTGTGAAAATGCGAACCAGATATCACAGAATTTAGTACCTTCTACACTAAAGGAAAAGAGGGCTTGGAATATGATATTCAGAGGTCAAAGGAGGTAGAATTAAAACCAATCATCACCTACCCAGAAGAAATGGAATTTAAATGAGAGGGCTTCCTAGCGTTCTTGTTGAAAAGACCAGAGCTGAATAGAAAATTTCCAACAACGTTGTTTAAAGAGTAATTATATTGTTTAATCAGTGATTGTATTGTTTACCTGACTAAACTTATTATATTTTGTATCAATATTTGTCTATTTTTCCACAGAGGTCATATAGTTATCCCAATAGATGCAGAAAAAAAAAAAAAACAACTTTTGACAAAAATACAACATCCCTTCCAATTGGAAACACTGGAAAGCATAGGATTAAATGGACTCCTCCTTAAAATAGTAAGTGCCATCTACGTAAAACGATCAAAAAGCATGAAATGTAATGGGGATAAATTAGATGACCTTTCAATAAGATTGGAGGTGAAAAAAAGATGATCTTTACCTCCACTGTTATTCAATATGGTATTAGAAATGTTGTTCTTAGTAATAAGAGAAGAAAAAGAAATTGAATACTTTAGAATAGGCAACGGAAGAAATCTGGTTTTACCACTCTTTGCAGATTATATGATGATATACTTAGAAACTCCTAGAAAAGCAAGTAAAAAATTGCTTGAAATAAACAACATTAACAAAATTGCAGGACCAATATGAACCCACATAAATCATCAATATTTCTGTATATTACCAACAAACATAACAGCAAGAGACAGAAAGAGATTAAATTCATTTCAAGTTACTGTAGACACTATAAAATATTTGGGAAACTACCTGCCAAAATAAACTCGTGGACTGTATCAACACAATTACAAACCACTTTTTGTAGAAATAAAGGCAAATGTAAATACTAGGAAAAACATCAGTTTCTTGTGGATAGACCGAGCTAATATAATAAAAAATGTCAACTCTACCTAAATTAGCTTACTTATTCAATGCCATACAAATCTAACTATGAAAAAACTACTTTATAGAGCTAGAAAAAAATAATATTCAAATTCATCTGGAAGAACAAAAGATCCAGAATATCAGGGGAATTAATGAAAAGAAATGCTAGACAGGGGCGGAGCCAAGATGGCGGAGTAGAAGGACGCACATTTACGAGCTCCGAGCCCACAACCCATGGAATTGAGGTAAAAGGAGATCCCCATAAATTCTGAATCTCTGCAGGGGGTGCATAAACATAGGGGAAGAGATTTCCGTTCCACTGAACCCTGGAGAGCCGTGCCCGGGGTCCATCGCACCCCGGAAAGCGGACCCCACACCCACCCCTGGCCACGGCCCCAGAGAAGCTGACCCGAGCAGGCTTCAGAGAGGGAAGCTCCGGGGGAAGTTCTGGCAGCCGGGAAAGTCCCTCCGCCCACAGAAGCTACAGGTCAGTAAGAAAGAAGGCTGCGCTAGGGGAGGGGAGCAGAGTGTCTCCGTGACTCGGGCCCCCTCGGGAGGAAGCGGCGGTGGCAGAGACAGGGGCAGGAAGCGGCAGAGGCATGGGCAGCGGCTGAGGCGGCAGCGGCCCAGGACTCAGGAATCCCCCAGCAGCAGGCAGGATCTTCAATACTGAAGGTCTTTCCAACCTGAGGGAGCTGAGCCGGGGAGACGGCCCTGCCCCCACCCTGCTCTACTGCTGAACGCCTCTGAAAAAAACCCCCAAGGGAGCTGAACATAGGAAGCGGGGCCCCCCACCCCGCCCCCACCCGGTCCGTTCCTGAAAGTCTCTGCAGAAAGCCCCTGAGGGACCGAACTTAGGAGGCGGCCCTGTCCCCACTCCTGCACCAGAACTAAAGCTTGCCTCCGGAAAGCGCAGTTGAATCTCAGAGGCCAAGCACTAGCTGGGCGGATCCAGGCGGGGGTGGAAAGGAATCTCAGAAGTCAAGTAACTGGCTGGGAAAATGCCTAGAAAAGGGAAGAAAAATAAGACTTTAGAGAGTTTTTTCCAACAAATGCAAATGATCCCGACCTTCGGATCTGATGGGGAGGACGAGAACGTATTTTTCCCATCAGGGAAAGATGTGGAGGGCGGGGCCTCAGTACCCCAGACACCCCAGGGGGGTGTTGGGTGGGCTCAGGCCTTGGAAGAGCTTAAAAAGGATTTTGAAAAGCAAGTTAGACAGGTGGAGGAAAGACTGGGAAGAGAAATGACAAAGATGCAAGAAGAGTATGAAAAAAAGGTCAATATCTTGGTAAAGGAGACCCAAAAAAATGCTGAGGAAATTAACACCTTGAAAAATAGGCTCACTCAATTGGCAAAAGAGGTGCAAAAAGCCAATGAGGAGAAGAATGCATTCAAAAGCAGAATGAGCCAAATGGAAAAAGAGGCTCAAAAGCTCACTGAATTTAATAGTTCTCTCAAAATTAGAATGGAACAGATGGAGTCTAATGACTTTATGAGAAACCAAGAAATCACCAAACAAAACCAAAAGAACGAAAAAATGGAAGAGAATGTGAAATATCTCATGGGAAAAACAACTGACCTGGAAAATAGATCAAGGAGAGACAATTTAAAAATTATGGGACTACCTGAAATCCATGATCAAAAAAAGAGCCTAGACATTGTCTTGCATGAAATTATCAAGGAAAATTGCCCTGACATTCTAGGACCAGAGGGCAAAATAAGTATTGAAAGAATCCATCGATCACCACCTGAAAGAGATCCAAAAAGAGAAACTCCTAGGAACATTGTGGCCAAATTCCAGAACTCCCAGCTCAAGGAAAAAATCTTGCAAGCAGCTAGAAAGAAACAATTCCAGTACTGTGGAAATACAATCAGGATAACTCAAGATCTAGCAGCTTCTACATTAAGGGATCGAAGGGCATGGAATAGGATATTCCAGAAGGCAAAGGAACTAGGACTGAAACCAAGAATCACCTACCCAGCTAAACTGAGTATAATACTTCAAGGGAAAATATGGTCTTTCTATGAAACAGAGGACTTTCAATCATTCTTAATGAAAAGACCAGAGCTGAAAAGAAAATTTGACTTTCAAACACAAGAATGAGAAGAAGCATGAAAAAGTAAACAGCAAAGAGAAGTATTAAGGGACTTACCAGAAGTGAACTGTTTACATTCATACAGGGAAAGACAATATTTCTAACTCTTAAAACTTTTCAGTATCTGGGTAGTTGGTGGGACCACACATACACATGTACACGCATGCACACACATACACACATGCATTCACATACAGAGACAGAGAGCACAGATTGAACTGAATAGGATGGGACCATACCTTAAAAGAAATTAAGGTAAATGGTGAGAGAGAAATGTAGTGAGAGGAAAGAGGGGGAAATGGAAGGGGGTAACTATATGTCATTTAAGAGGCAAGTAGGAGATTTTTTTAGTGGAGGGAAAAAGAGGAGAGCTGAGGAAAAAAAAAAAAACAAACAAGAAGTTTACCCTCATCACATTTGACTAAACGAAGGAGTGAAATGCACACTCATTTTGGTATGAAAACCTATCTTACAGTATAAGAAAGCGGGGGAGAAGGAGATATTGGGGGGGGACGATGGAAGGGAGGGCAAAGGGAGGAGGGAGCAATTGAAAGTCAACACTTGGGGAGGGACAGGATCAAAAGACAGAAGAGAAACAATGAGGGGCAGGTTAGGAGGGATGGCAATTCAGTTAGTCTTACACAACACGACTATCAGGAAGGTCATTTGCAAAGCTACACAGATATGGCCTATAATGAATTGCCTGCCGTACCAAAGGGAATGGGTGGGGAGGGAGGGATGGGGAGAATTTGGAACTCAAAGTTTTAGGAACAATTGTTTAGTATTGTTGTTGCAACTAGGAAAGAAGACATACAGTTAATGAGGAATAGAAAGTCATCTGGACCTACAGGAGAAAAGGGAAGATGGAGACAAGGGAAGGGAGGGATGACAGAAGAGAGGACAGATTGGAGATAGGGAAAATTAGATTGCTTGGGGTATTGGGGTGAGGGGAGGGGAGAAAAGGGGAGAAAATTTGGAACCCAAAAGTTTGTGAAAATGAATGTAAAAAGCTAAAGAAATAAAAAAAAAAAGAAATGTTAGAGAAGGTGGAATAGACCTATCAGATTTTAAATTGCATAATTAAGAAGCTATCATGAAAACCACTTGATATTCACTAAGAAATAGAGGGATAGATATATCAGTGGAATAGATTTGGTAAAGATGACAGAGTAATCAATTTTTATTCTACTTTTTGATAAACCCAGGGACCCCAGGTCCTGGGATAAGAAGTCACTGTTTGACAAAATCTTCTGGGAAAACTGGAAAACAATGTGGCAGAAGTTGGGTGTAGACCAATGCCTGATATCATATACCAGAATAAAGTCCAACTTGGAGCATGATCTAGATATAAAAGCTGGTAATATAAACAAATTATGCCTGCAAGGAATAGTGTATTTGTCAGATTGAAGGAGACTGGGGGAATGTATGACAAAATAAGAGACAGAGGTCATTATGAAATGCAAAATGGATAATTTTGATTGCATTACATTAAAAAATTTTTGTGCAAAGCCAATATTATCAAGTTTAGGAAGGAAGCAGAAAACAGGGAAAGAATATTTTACTGCTAGTGTCTGTGATAAAAGACTCTTCTAAAATAAGTGGAAAAATGAATCAAATTTATAAGAAGAAAAGCCATTCCCCAATTGACATATGGTCAAAAGACCTGTACAGGTAGCTTTTAGAGGAAGAAATTAAAGCTATCTATAGACATATGAAAAAAATGTTCTAAATCACTTTTGATTAGAGAGATGCAAATCAAAATAACTGTGAGGTACCACGTCACACCTATCAGATTGACTAACATGACAAACAGGAAGATGATAAATGTTGGAGAAGATGTGGGAGAGATGAACCACTAATTCATTGTTGGTGGAGTTCTGAACTGATTCAATCATTCTGGAGAGGAATTTGGAAGTATGCCCAAAGGGCTATGAAATACTATAAATATACCCCTTTACCTAACAATACCTCTTTTAGGGCTGTATCCCAAATAGATCATAAAAATTGGAGAAAAAAACACATCTACAAAATTATTCATATCAGATCTTTTTGTGGTGTCCAAGAAATGGAGATTGATGGAATGCTCATCAATGGGAGAATAGCTGAACAAGTTGTGGTATATGAATGTCATGGAATATTCTTTTTTTTAATAAGAAGTGAATTGGATTTCAGAAATATCTTCACAGACTTATATGAACTGATGGTGACTGAAGCGAGCAGAACTAGGTGACCATTATGCACAGTAACAGTCATAGTGCTCAAAGACTGTTTTTTTATAGACTTAGTCCTGTACAGCAAGGCAAGGGTCTAAAACATTTCCAAAGGATGTATGTTGCAAAATGCCATCCACATCCAGAAAAAGAACTATGGAGTCAGAATGCAGAATGAGACAGACTATTTTCTCCTGTTAGGTTTTGTTTTGTTTAGTTTTGTTCATGCTTTCTCCCATTATTTTTAATTCTTTTTTGCAATATAAGTAATGTGAAAATGTGTTTAATAACATATAATATTACATGCCATTGTGGGAAGAGAGACTGAGAGAAAGGAAGAGAAAATTTAAAACTTATGGAAGTGATTGCTGAAAATTGAAAACAAATAAATAAAATAAAAAAGAAATAAATTGTAAAGCCTTTAGAGAAAGACTTGAAGAAGTTAAGTAGTATATAAAAGTTCTTACCTACAGAACGCTGGTAAGAACTTTTGTAGAGGAATAACAATAGCAACAATGATGCTATCTAGTATTTACATAGTGTCATTATTCTCCAGACGCTATACTAAATGCTTTATAATTATCTCGTTCTATTTTCACAATAACTTTGACCGGTTATCCCCATTTAGTACATAAGGAAACTGAGGCAGAAAGATGCTCACTTGCTTGCACAGGGTCACATGATTAGAAGGTATCTGAGTCCAGATTTGATTTCACATCTTACTTACTCCTGGCCTGCCAGTCTGTCCACTGTGCTTCTAGAATATTGCAGGCTAAGAAGATATCAATAGGTATGATCTGTATCAAATTCAATTAAATTGGAATCACATATATAGGAAGAGAATACCTACTGAGCAAGTAACAGTTGAAATATGACTATCCAGTTGTCAATAGAAAATAGAAGATGAAATCAGTAGCATTGATTTTAGCAAAATATTGAAAGTTAGGGCTTGTATCTTTTTAAAGTAATAATTTAAGGGAAAAAGGACATTATTTTAGATAAACCTTGCCAGCTATCTTCACAGAGACAGAGAAGTATGGTGGAAAAAAGATTACATTTGGAGTAATAAAACTTTGTTTCACATTCTATCTTTGGCCCTTTTTAGTTTTGTCACTTTGGTTAACTTCCGTCAACTTCTAATTCCTATTCCCTAAAAGTAAGTTATTGATAAGTTTGCATAGTTGTACCACCAACCTGACAGCAGTGTTCTGAATTTCAAATGAAATAATTTCTATGATTTGCTTGGTAAATCTTAAGCACTTTAGAAATGTAAGTTGTTCAAGGTACAGAAAGTTAAGTTGATTCTCAATTGGAAAATAGTCTATAAGAGTGTGCACCTAAATACAATATTTTATTTTTTATTCAAGGAATAAGTAATTAAGCCAAAGAATTAAGAGAAATCTGAGAAGATTTGTACGAAATAATGCAGAGTGAAATACATGCAAACCAAAAGAACAATATGCCCAATGACTACAACAATGAAAATAATTGAAGGGAAGACGAATGATGAGCCATAACAATAATGGTGATGAAAAACAATGAATAGTCACTCATCCTCTCAACAAAGGGAGAGATCAACTGGGGCAGAATATAAGTTCCTTTGTTTCAAGTGTATATCACTTTTGTATTGGAATCTAGTTTCTAGTATACTGTCTGGCACATAATTAGCTTTTAAGAAATGCTTCTTGGTTGATATTGTATATATTGTTAGAAAGGTGCCTTTGGAGGAAGGGTTCAAATGGAGGGCAGGAAAGAAAATATGTAAATGCAATTTAAAAAAAGATGTACAAGCTATTGGACTAATTTTACCATTGGACTGAAAGACAAAAGTATTTTAAAACCTTCCATAATTTGGTTAGGTCATAATTAGCACAGTTTGAATCAGAAAAAAATAGATGGATGAGAAAGACACGTCAATTTATTCCCATTTGTTCTATCTCAAAATAATCCTTTCTCATTGCAGTATACTGTTCTTTATTAAGGATGAAAGAGGAAATATGTGGGATTATTTTTGTAACTTTAAGAAATGTATTCTATTGGTCTTAATGAAAAGAAAAGTGAAAAATTTTCATTAACTGGTGATTGGAGCCTGTTTTGTGTTACTGCCCAATCAAGTTCTAAAAGCTAATTAAGTTTTGCTGTTGCACCTCATAGGTGGATTCATCTGAAGAAATTGCTCAGTCACACTCCACAAATGGTGTCAAAGTGCAAACAACTTGCAACATCTTAGATCAGCAAATATTCTTGATAACTTTGTGTCTTTAAATTTGTGTGTGTGTGTGCATGAGAGAGGGAGAGAGAGAGAGAGAAATCATTCTTATTTCTCCTACCTGTTTTTTTTTTTTCATACAGTAGACTTGGTTTTTACATCCTAATTTTTTAACCTTGAAGGCTGGGTCTTCCATATATTTAATGAAATCTGCTAATAAATCTTCAATTCTCTCTGAGTAAGCAATCGTCTTGCAGACTCAGCTCTCTCTCCCTTGACTTTACTAGAGAACAAATAAGATTTGTGCTCTGACAGGGTAAGCATTTACTTTATCAGAAAGCATATTAGTGTGGGCATGTCTCAGCATAATGTACACCAAAAGCAGAGAGTATGACCAATTTGTTCTGCTATTAAGTGGATAATAAAATGATTTAGGCATGTAGATATGGGACAGTGGGCACTTTAGGGATTATATGTAGCATATCTCATCCTGAGTCTGTCAAAATCAAAGGACATTTTATGTATGAAATGACATTTATAAGAAAGAAGACTTTGCCCAGAACTTAGCAATTTTGATTAAGATAAGATGATGAAAACTATGAATCCTCTAAAGGATAGCTTTCATGATATCAGTTCTATGCATTTAGCATGAATTTTGCCATAACCCAAGGAATATTTAGCAAAGTTTCTTCCATGTTGTAATAAAAGTTACAAAAAATAAAGGAAAGAAGAAAGAAGAAAGCCAGGTAATATTTAATTTAAACTGGAATAGTACTTTGAGATATCATTGCAACATTGAAGAAAATATCATTTTGTTTCTCGTAGTTTTATTAGATTCATTTTTTACTATGACTTATGAAGACCAGACCCATGCAGAGTCAAGCAGAAAATTAAATGAATGATCCAGACCAATAGTCTAATATCTCTAATTCTCCTTGGCTATGTCAACACAATATCATGCATAAGAAAAATGCATATTTCAAAGAGGTTGAATGCTTACTGTTGAAAGGACATGAATATTTCACAGTAGTATCTCATATTGTTTTGGGCATAATTTGGGGGTCTGCTAATATATAGATAGTCAAAAGAGGTATCTGCAAAGCAAAAGTAAACCTCATTGGGAGGTCCTTTCTTATGGAATTAGGTGGCAAGCACAATGGTTTAGGGAACAAGCATAATATCTCTCATCCACAATATTATATTAGTCTCTGTTACCATCATAGTTTTCACATGCATATCTCATCACATTATATCCTCACATTTCTCCCTTGCTCCTTCATCATCATCACCCATTACGTCAGCTGAGAAGACACTTATTTGTGGTACTTTGTTCAGGAGAAAGAGTACTGGCTTTAGAGTCTGAGTACTAGCATTGAAATGCTGTCTACACCATTTCCTGTATTTATGAGTTTGATTGTGGGGTGTGTGTGTGTGTGTGTGTGTGTGTGTGTGTGTGTGTGTGTGTGTGTGGTAGACAGAGACAGAAACAGAGATACATACAGAGAAACAGAGACAGAGACAAAGAGAGACAAAAAGAGAGTGAGAGAGAGATAATGTGAAATCAATGACTTGAAATAGATCAAGGTTTGGCAGGATTTTATTTTTTGTTGTATTGCGGATCCCTTGGGCAGTCTGTTGAAGCTTACAGAATCATTTTGAAAATAACATTTTTAAATAATTGAAGGAAGGGATAAATTCCAGTTATAGGATAGTGAAGTAAAAATAATATTTTTGGTTTCCCAAGGGTCTATGGACCCCAGTTTAAGAACCCCTAGGATAAATGATTTATCAGGTCTCTGAAATCTCTAAATATATAATCCCTGCAGACCAGAATCAAAAACGCCCCACAAACAACGGGTTTATCACAGAATGTAATCTGTAAAGGTATTCCCACTGAATCAACCACTCAATATTTGATACTTCATTTCATATTAAAAATATCTTTTGGTAAAGAACGCCATGGTTAGACCACTTTTATGATTCATACATCCATGCGTCCCCCCACTTTGAACATAGGTAAACATCCCATGTGGGCTTACATGAGTATACATGTCCTACATTAATAAAGTTTAGGAAAAAAAACACTTAAGTAGAGAAGGATCAAGTCAATTATTAATCCATGCTTTGTCTATCCATATATTCACCTGTTCAAAAAAATGTTATTAAAAAAACTATTAAAATTGAGCTCTTTGCTTTATGAATGGTCATAAACAGCAGTCTGGTTCTTTTAGTTGTCTGAATGAAATAAGATTATTCAGTAATGCACTCCAAAGCTTAGTAATTATCATAAATAAAAATAGAAACAATCAAATTGGTACAACATATATAATAGTATTGAGTAGGACAAATTTAAGCAGTATGCTCAAGGTAATTTATTTTTGTAAGATCATCAAAAAATCTATATTACAGAAATTTTGAGTGTAATACCAATTCATTCAATAAGAATTTATGAAATACTAATTGTGCACCAGGTACTATTCTGGGAGCTTAGAACAGAAAAGAAGAAAACAAAAATTAGTATCTATTTCAAGAAACTTAAATTCCATTGGGAAAAATTATATGAATTTTCATATTACATAAAAAGTAATTTTTTGGGATATTAGAATCAGTCTCATATATCATAGAAGGTAGCCCTTCATCTTAGAATGTCTTTGATCAATGACTGTTCACTGACTATTGTCCAATAATTAGAATATTTTGATGTCCACTGTAATAGGTAAGATAAGTGGTGTTCACCAGTCTGCTCACTTATAGTTTCTAACTTTTTTCCATATTGTATTCCTATCATTCTTTTAATATATTGTGCAAAATAAAAACAAGCTATTGTTTGTGTTTAAAAATAAAGTTTTTTTTGCTCATAAGAAATGCATGAATTTTAGTTAAATTATTTTTATAAAAGTAGTGCAATTGGAATTTTGTTTCTTATAATTAAGTAATCCCATAATGATAATCAATGTAACTAAGCACAATTAAGATCAAACAATCTCCAGTACCACCTGACTCTAAAGTTGTTAGGCAGAAAGCTTCATTTCAAATTTACAAAACCACCTTAAATAAGTCATTGAAATAAGAATTTAGTGGGAGTCTGTACATCTCGCCAGAATGGAAAAAATTTTGTTTCTGATCCAATGCTCATTTATTGTTAAAACTACTGCTCATGGCCGCAACTTTAGACAATCTTAAAGATAAGGAATCTAGCGAAAATATAACTTCAAAAGATGCACATGCAAGTGAGAGAATCTCCAACTTAAAATCACATGCTTTATTCAAAGAATTTTTCAGCATAGAAGGTCATATTCTCACTTATTAATATAGAAATATGCCAGCATACTCTGGCTTTTTTTGCATTACCCGGAACCATTCCTTATGGGTTTTAGAATATACACAATGGGGGGTTCTGAATGGGTGAATAATGCTTTAATGGCATAAGTTAAGTACTATAAGACCACTGACCATCTTCCTTCTTTCTTTGCTTCTTAACTTTCTTCCTCCTTCCTTCCTTTTTCCTCTCTCTGTAGAGTCAATGTGATATTCACAACATCTGTGGCAGCTATAAACATGCCAGCATAATTCTTAATTGTGAAATACAAAAGACACTCCCCATGAAAGACAGAACCAAACATTTATTCAGATACCAGAAAGCCAATTCCCAACACCAGAAGTCCAAATTCATCATAGTAACAAAGAAATGTATACACAATAACAACGTAGGGAACACATATCTCCAGGCCTTCCCTCTGCTAGGCTTCCCACAAACCAGCTCCCTTAAATAAATCACAAACTCCCTTAAAAAAATAACAAATGAGTTCTCCAACTCACACTAGTTGCTGCTTTTCCTAGCTCTGATTACTCTCTGACTAACTTTCTCTCAGTTCAGCTCTAGCTCTGCCTCTTCTTGTTCCACTCTTCCTGTTCCCCCCCTTCCTGTTCCATGTGATTTGACTCATGTGACTCAGGCTTCCATGTAGCTTAACTAGGTCACATGGGTCTATTAGTGGATGGAAAACATCTTCTCATTAAGAAGCAAAATTGCACTAACAATAAGCAAAATGTATTATCAATGCATCCTCTCACCCACCTTCCCTACTCCTTCTTTTCCTTTCCTACTTCCTCTCTTACTTCCTTATTTCTTCCTTCATTCTTCTATCACACCTTCCCTTTCTTACTTCTTCCTTTTTTCTCCCTTTATTTCCCTTTCTACTTCCACCATTTATTTTTCCAGTTTGCCTCCCTTCATTTTTCCTTCTTTCATTCCCTCCTTCCCATCTTTCGTCATCACCACCACAACCATCATCACCATCATGACTTTCTCTCTCTCTCTCTCTCTCTCTCTCTCTCTCTCTCTCTCTCTCTCTCTCTCTCTCTCTCTCTCTCTCTCTCTCTCTCTCTCTCTCTCTCTTTCTCTTCCTCAATATCGGAGAAGTCAGGAGATAAAGTCTACCTTTTCTTCTTTCCCTCAGTTGTATTCAGGCAATGACATTTTTCACATATTTGTTATTTTTTATATATTAAATTTCCTCTTTATTCCTTTGCCATCAAATATAATGTGTTTAAAGAAAAAAAGAGAAAAAAACGAAAATTGCATGCTGCAAAACTTATCTATCTGTTTATATATATAAATATGTACATATATATGTATATAAAATTTTCAAAATGAATACAATATTTCCCACCCACAGAAAGGTTGTGTCATTTCAAGAACTACGATGAGTATAATTTGCTCTTGTAATCGAAAATAAAATTAATTCAAGCTGATTTTTTCCATATTAGGCTGCCTTCTCTGTAGCCTCCAATTTCAAGTTTAATTACTTACCTGACTTAAAAACTGTATGAATGTCAACTTAACTAATTTCAGAACACTTATTATTATAAATTTGGACATAATGTGATGAAGGAAAGAAGGAATCAATGTTGTAAGGGAGGAAGGAAAGGAAGGAAGGAAAGTGAAATGTTGGTAGTGAAAAATTTTTTGATAATAAATGAAAAGAAAACGGAAATAGAAACACAGTGATAGAGAGAAGAAATCAAAAAGAGAGAGATAAAGCATAGACTAAAGATACGAAGTTTGCACCAACATAAGGTGATTGGTGTGCAACAGCAATGCCTATATGTAAGTTCGATGAGCAGGTTCAGAAAAACAAAACAAGTATTAATCCTATTTTTTTTTGTTATGAGTTTAGTTTGCATGTATACTATTTATGTATTTCATTGTGAGAGTAAAGTGGAAAAGTCAAATTCAGAAGGACCCATTCACGAATTTTTATAATTTGAAAAATATGAAACTTGTCCATCTGAAGAAAACAATACTGTAGGAAGATTAATCATTCCATTTACTTTAGTTGCACTATCGATGTTTTTTGTCATTTAATTTGGAAGTAAGTGGGGTTGTAAAATTAAGCTCTTACTTATAATGCCCACTACCATAGAAACTCTGTTGTCTAATTTTAGCTAAGGATAAATGAACTATTTAAACTAATAACAATATCAATTAATGAATAATTTATATATAGATAAAAAGTAGAGTGAGAGAGAGACAGATAGACACACACACACATACACAGAGAAAGAGAGAGAGAGAGAGACTACTTAGCAATGTTAGGTAGATTGTAATCTGCTACTGTTTCAGTTGCTGAATAACATAAGCTATTATTAAAGTATTGGCGATTATTATTGTCAATAACTCAAATTTATAAGTTAAATTATGATTTAACCTATAATTTTTTCACCTACTTCGGAGATCAAGACAAAGGTAAAATGCAAGTGGTATTGTCTTGATATTTAATAAGTGATAGACTATAAACTTCTAGAAGGTCGGTGTTGTGTTTTGTTTCAAATTTGTGTCCTTAACCTCTACCTTGATTACCTTATACATACCATAGCAAAATGCTTCACTTTTATGAGGATAGGTGGGATCATATTATCAGAGATTTAATCAGTTGAAGAAAAATATCTGATGAGGAAATTCTCTCTACAAACATTATTCGGAGTTTTGCAACATGAAATTTTGAGTTGTCTGATATGTTGAGAGATTCACAAAATACAGTCAATTATTATTTATTAAACTTAATGAAATGATCTAATCATAATTCAGTCATTTACGACAGTGATGACATATCAGTAAAACAGATAAGAGGAGGAGGGAAAATCATTTATGTAGTGCCCATTATGTGTCAAGGACTTTGTCAGTGTTTTACAAATATATCTCAGTAAGGACAGAGCCAAGATGGAGGAGTCAAAGCATGGATTTGCCTGGTATCCATCAAATTATTCTCCACACAATTAAAAATAGAACCTCAAAACAAATTTAGAAGTAATAAAATCCACAAAAGTATGTTATGAAATTATTTTTCAGCCTAAGATAACTTAGAAAGTTGAGAGGAAAGATTTGTTACTCAGGGATGAGAGTGAATCTCAGTTCACCACAGACTGTGTCAGTACAAGTCAAACTCCAACAAACCAGAAAATAGACCTGGAAGCAATAAAAGGAGCTACATTTTTCAGGGAATTCTTATTCTATAATTCATATGGTGATAAGACAATGTATCAGAAACAAATTATAGGACTCCCTTTGCTGGGGAAGAGGGTGGGATTCTTTTGCATTGTCCACACTCCAATCCATGTCACACGGAAGAAATACAGAAGTAGAGAAAGAAGAACAAGAATAATAGAGTTTGCAGCCTCAGAGGACTAAGACCTCTAGATATAGTGGCAGAGCAGAAAAAAGTGCTTGTGGTCACTCATAGACAAAACACAGGTAAAGGAATGTAGGAAATGCAACTCCCCTTAGATTTTATCACCTTAGATTAACTGAAAACTTATAGACTCCTAGAATTAACTCTAAAAATAGCTTTACAAAGTATGGAATGTCTGAGAGTGCCACTTCTACCCCAAAAGTAGAGCACAACTTTAACACAATATTAAAGATCAAGAAATAGACTGAGAAAGTGAACAAATAACTGATCATAGAGAGTTACTATGGTGACAGGAAAAATAAAAGAAATAAAAAACAAAGTCAAAACTGCTACATCCAGAGTCTCAAAGGAATGTGAGTTGATCTCATGAGAATTTCTGGAAGAACTCAAAAAGAATTCTTAAAATAAATAAAACAGGGATTGTTAGAGGCAGATGAAAAGTTGGGAAAAGAAAACACAGTGATGAAGAAAATCAGAGGTCAAGGAGTCAACACCTTGGTAAAAGAAACACAAAACACACTGAAGAAAATAAGATCTTGGGGGCAGAGTCAAGATGGGGAAGTAGAAAGATGAAAGCTCTTCCCCCACAGCCCATAAAATACCTATAAAGAATGACTCTAAACAAATTCTAGAGCAGAATATGTCACAAAATGACAGCCAAAGGTAGCCTGGAAGGCCAGCAAGAAAGGTCTGTCCCTCAGGGTGCAGAGGGGAGTACAACCCACGGAACCCAGCTCAACCTTTGCTTCATCACACCTGCAGGAACAGGACTGGAGCATGCCTTGGGCATGCAATCCCTGGCAGGACCTGTAGTTCTCAGATCTCTCAACCCATAAATGCCAAAGACAGCTTACAAGGTCAGTGAAAAAGCTTTTTCACCTGGGTGAGAAGGGATCAGGGACCTCCCCTAGTTCAGGTTCCAGGTGGCAGCAGCAGTAGCAAATGGACCTATTTTTTGAGCCCTAGGCCTAAAGCCTCTGGGGCAATTGAACTACTGATGTAAGTCTCAGTCCTGAGTGGCAACTCTGGGGTGAGGAAGAGTGCTGCCTGGCGTGGTGGAGATGGTGGAGTCTCTGGAAAGGTAACTAAATCTGTAGAGCCTGGGCAGAAAAACTTTGGCAGCTCCCAGACCAGAGCACAGGTCAAGAGAGGAGTAAATTCCTTTCCCTTCATTGTGCAAACTTGGAGGAACTGAGAACTTACACATCCCCAGAACATACCGCCTCCTTGCACAGGATTCAAAAGCCAAATAACTGACTGGGAAAATACTAAAATGAGGGGAAAAATAAGGCTATAGAAGGTTACTCTCTTGGTGAACAGGTTGGTTATCCCATCCTTCCAGATGAGAAAGAATAATGCCTACTGACAGAAAGACTTAAAATCAAGGCTTCTGCATGTAAAATTTTGTTTATTTTATTTTATTTTAATTTTTATTTTGAGCACAGTTTATAATAGATAAAGCAATTCAAACTTTTGGCCAGGTAATACTTTTTAAAGCATTTACAATATGGATCACAAGAGAATTTTTTTTAAACATTAACCAACTGAGACACAAATAATATTTATGTTCCTAAATTCACAAGTTCTTGACCTAATTGTCTCCATGGTATTACTAAGAATTAAGGGATCCTGACTTACTATTGTTGGTCAAAAGTCTTATGCCTAATAGCTTAATTTTAGACTTAACCTCGGATGTTCCCCTGCCAATAATCGATAATTGAATAGATCTGGTATTAAGCTTACAAACCTTTTGAATATAGGAAATTGCCACCAAGAAATAGGAAAATTGAAGGGATACAATATCTCCCCAACTTCATGTCAATTCCAGGAAGGATTAGATTATCCACTTGCATTCAGTCAGGCTTAAAATCTGCCAGGTGGAGGGAAGAGCCAAAATGGTGGAGTAGGAAGACTCATGTATGCTAGCTCCGAACCCACAGCCCATAACTTTTTTCTAAAAAGAACTCCCCACAAATTCTGGAGCAGTGCAAGCCACACAGCAATGGAGTCCAGGAGATTTCCGTTCCAGAGAGCCCTGAAAAACCGGCACAAAAGGTCTGTCACACACAAGACAACGCAGCCCAGCCCTGCCTGGACAGCGTGGTCCCAAGAGAATCAGATGGGAGCAGGCTTCAGGGATGGAATCTCTGGCGGCCGTGAAGGTCCCTCCACCCACAGGTGCTACAGGTCAGTGAGAGAGACCTCTAGGCTGGCCGAGAGGGGAGTAGGGTGTCTCCATAACTCAAACCCCCTCAGGAGGCAGCGGCAGAGGCAGCAGCAGCCAGGGGCTCCCGGAGCAGATAGGACCTCAGATCCATTACTGAAGGTCCCCACATAAACCCCCTGAAGGAACTGAGCAGGGAAGGCAGCCCTGCCCCAACCTGAGCACCAGACCTTAAGCGCACATTGAATAGCAGGTGCGCCCACCACTGAAAGCCCTGAGGCTGGGGAGCAGCATTTGAATCTCAGACCCCAAGCACTAGCTGGGCAGATCTAGGCAGGGGTGGAGAGGAATCTCAGAAGTCAAGTAACTGGCTGGGAAAATGCCCAGAAAAGGGAAGAAAAATGAAACCATAGAAGGCTACTTTCTTGGTGAACAGATGTTTCCTCCTTTCCTTTCTGATGAGGAAGAACAATGTTTAGCATCAGGGAAAGACATAGAAGTCAAGGTCTCTGTATCCCAAACACCCGAAAGAGATATCCAATCGCCTCAGGCTGTGGAAGAGCTCAAATAGGATTTTGAAAATCAAGTTAGAAAGGTGGAGGAAAAACTGGGAAGAGAAATGAGAGAGATGCAAGAAAAGCATGAAAAACGGGTCAATACCTTCCTAAAGGGGACCCAAAAAATGCTGAAGAAAATAACACTTTGAAAAATAGCCTAACTCAATTGGCAAAAGAGGTTCAAAAAGCCAATGTGGAGAAGAATGCTTTCAAAAGCAGAATTAGCCAAATGGAAAAAGAGGTTCAAAAGCTCACTGAAGAAAATAGTTCTCTCAAAATTAGAATGGAACAAATGGAGGCTAATGACTTTCTGAGAAACCAAGAAATCACAAAACAAAATCAAAAGAATGAAAAAATGGAAGATAATGTGAAATATCTCATTGGAAAAAGCAGTGACCCGGAAAATAGATCTAGGAGAGAGAATTTAAAAATTATGGGACTACCTGAAAGCCATGATCCAAAAAAGAGCCTGGACACAATCTTTCATGAAATTATCAAGGAAAACTGCCCTGAGATTCTAGAACCAGAGGGCAAAATAAGTTTTGAAGGAATCCATCCATCACCGCCTGAAAGAGATCCAAAAAGAGAAACTCCTAGGAACATTGTGGCCAAATTCCAGAGTTCCCAGGTCAAGGAGAAAATATTTCAAGCAGATAGAAAGAAACAATGCCAGTATTGTGGAAATACAATCAGGATAACACAAGATCTAGCAGCTTTGACATTAAGGGATCGAAGGGTGTGGAATAGGATATTCCAGAAGTCAAAGGAACTAGGACTCAAACCAAGAATCACCTACCCAGCCAAACTGAGTATAATACTTCAGGGGAAAATATGGTCTTTCAATGAAACAGAGGACTTTCAAGCATTCTTGATGAAAAGACCAGAGCTGAAAAGAAAATTTAACTTTCCAACACAAGAATGAGAAAAAGCATGAAAAAGTAAACAGCAAAGAGAAGTCCTAAGGGGCTTACCAAAGGTGAACTGTTTACATTCCTACATGGAAAGACAATATTTGTAACTCTTAAAACTTTTCAGTATCTGGGGAGTTGGTGGGACCACACACACACATACACACACACACATGTACACATGTGCATGCACACACACATACACACATGCACACACACACAGAGACAGAGTGCACAGAGTGAATTGAATAGCATGGGAACGTATCTTAAAAGAAATTAAGGTAAATGGTGAAAGAGAAATGTAGTGGGAGGAGAGAGGGTGAAATGTAATGGGGTAGATTTTCTCTCATTCAAGAGGCAAATGGGAGATGTTTTAGTGGAGGAAAAAAGAGGAGAGCTGAGAAAAAAACATGAGGTTTACCCTAATCACATTCGACTAAAGGAAGGAATAAAATTCACACTCATTTTGGTATGAAAACCTATCTTACAATACAGGAAAGTGGGGGAGAAGGAGATAAGCAGGGTTTGGGGGAGAATGGAAGGGAGGGCAATGGGAGGAGGGAGCAATTTGAACTCAACCTTTCTTTGGGAGGGATAGGCTCAAAAGATAGAATAGAAACAATGGGGGGCAAGATAGGATGGAGGGAAATACAGTTAGTCTTACACAACACGACTGTTATCGAAGTAATTGGCAAAACTACACAGATATAGCCTATATTGAATTGCCTGCCATCCCAAAGGGAGGGATGGGGACAATTTGGAACTCAAAGTTTTAGGAACAACTGTTGAGCATTGTTGTTGATAGTAGCAAATAAGACATACAGTTAATGAGGAATAGAAAGTCATCTGGCCCTACAAGACCAAAGAGAAGATGGGAACAAGAGAAGGGAGGGATGATAGAAGAGAGGGCAGATTGGTAATAGGGAAAATTAAAATTCTCCGTTTATTGGAGGAGACAAATGGGGAGAAAATTTGGAACCCAAAATTTTGTGAAAATGACTGTAAAAAGTTTAATAAATAAATTTATAATTTTCTAAAAAAATAGAAAATTGACACATGGATCCTGTTCAGGCTGCCAGGTGTAAGTGGGGAAATTGAATCAGGAGGATCCTACCTCAGCCAGGGCTGAACAGCCACTCTCCCACTCTTCCCATGAGATCTCTTTAAGCAGTTCATACCAGCATCTAACCAACTTACTGGCATCATGGATTGGAGGCGCAGATCGCCTTTCTTGCTATCCATAACTGGAGTTATACTCAAAAGAACAGTCACTTAATACTCCCAGAGCATCTAAAAATGGCAATTTCCAATAACCAGGTTTCAAATATGATTATACCTTCACTTTGGCTAAGGAAGGTCTTTTGTGGCAAGTCTTAAGTGGCTTACATGCCTTTTTATACATGTTCTAGCGATCATAAAATCAAATTTCCCAATAAAACTTTAACTTTTCCATCATTGCCAAATTTTGCCTGAGGTTACTTTTATCTAGGGAATTTAGACTGAAATTCTTTCCCCCCAAACTAAAGATGCCATTGATTTATTCTCAGTAATTAATTCAGTCAATTTTTTTTAATACTAATTGCTTTTACCTCACTTTGTAACATGTCCAATATTTCTCCCCCTCACTCCCCTCCCCCCACTTCCTTACACCTTGCATTCTGATTATTCCTTCCATCAATGTATCCTCCCTTCTATCACACCCCATCCTTCCCTTTTCTCGATCCTCTGTTTTCTTGTAGGGCAAGATAAATTTCTATAGCCCATTCCCTGTAGTTCTTATTTCCCAATTATATGCAATAAAAATTCTCAACATTCGTTTCTAATACTTTGAATCCCAACTTCTCTCCTTCTCCCCTCCCTCCTCAGCCCCACTGAGAAAGGAAGCAATTCAATACAGAGTAAATATGTGTTATTCTGCAAAAGTTTTCCATAATAATCATGTTGTGCAATACTAATTATATTGCCCTCTGTCTTACTCTATCCCTCCTTATTTTTCCCCTACAATTGACCTTGTCTCTTCTAGAAAGTGTTTATTTCTAGTGACTCCCTTCTCCAATTTGCCCTCCCTTCTAACATTCCCCTCACCCCAATTGTTTCCTTCTCTCCTACTTTCCGGTGGTGTGATATAAATTTTCATATCACATTTAGGGAGCATGTTACTCCCACCTTCAGCCACATGTGAAGAGAGTACTTTATTTTTCCTCTCTCCCCTTCTCTCTTATCTACTCCATTGAATAAGATTTTTCTTATCTCTTTTATGAACTATAGCCTGCCCTGTTCCTTAACTCCCTTTCTCTTCCTGGAATTTTCCTTCTTCACCCCTTAATTTTTATTTTATTTAATGTGTGTGTGTGTGTGTGTGTAAATACAATCTCTCCAACTACTCAAATACTGATAAAAGGTTCAAGAGTTCTTCCTCATCCGAAAGGATGGGGGGAGACTCCTGTTCTCCAAGAAAGTAACCTTCTATGATCTTATTTTTCTTCCCCTATTTGGGCATTTTCCCAGCCAGTTACTTGACTTATGAGTTTCCTCTCCACAACCAACTCACCTCCAGTTCTGCCAAGCAAGAACTGGGGGCTGAGATTCAGATGAACTGCTCCCAAGCCTCAGGGGCTTTAAGTGGAGGCAGGGCTGCTATTCAGTGTGAGACTAAGATCAGCTGCTCAGGTGGGGGCAGGGCTGCCACGCAGGCTCAGTTCCCTCAGAGGGTTTGTGATGAGACCTTCGACAGTGGATACTGCCTGCTTTGGGAGCCCTGTCCCCTGCTGCCACTGCTGCTGCCTCCTGAGGGGGCATGAGTTATAGAGACACACAGATCCCCTTTCTGCCAGTCAAAAAGACTCTCTAACTGATCTTTGGTGCCTATGGGTTTAGGGATCTGCACTGCTGCTGGAGATTCAGTCCCTGAAGCCTGCTCAGACCTGGTCCTCTCAGTGCCACGTGTCCAAGGCAGGGCTGGGCTCTGCTCCACATCTGGCGCACCACAGACCTTTCCTGTCGGGTTTTCTGGTCTCTCTGGGATAGAAACCTCCTCTACTCGGTTGTTTTGTGGCTTCTGCTGCTCTATAATTTGTTGAGAGTTCTTCTTTACAGGTATTTTATGGGCTGTGGGGTAAGAGCTAGCATATGTGTATCTTTCTACTCCACCATCTTGTGGAAAACTAAAACGTCTATAATAAATATGCAGTGGTCTCAGGCCATGGAAGAGGTGAAAAAGAATTCTGAAAATCAAGTAAGAGAGGTGGAGGAAAAATGAGGAAGAAAATTAGCAACGCAAGAAAATCATGAAAAGTGAGTCAACAGCTTGCTAAAGGAGACTCAAAAAATGCTAAAGAAAATAACACATTTAATAGTAGGCTAACTACATTGGCAAAAGAGTTGCAAAAAGCCAATGAGGAGAAGAATGTTTTGAAAAGCAGAATTTGCTAAATGGAAAAGGAGGTTCAAAAGTTAATCAAAAAATGTTCTTTAAAAAGTAGAATGGAGCAAACAGAAGCTGAAGGCTTTATGAGAAACCAAGAAATTACAAAACAAAACCAAAAGAATAAAAAGAAAACGAAGAACTTGAGAAATATCTCACTGGAAAACGAACTGACCTGGAAAATAGATCCAGGAGACACAATTTAAAGATTATGAGAGTGTCTTCCAACCCAAGCAGAAAGAGAGGGGAGTGTGTACGGAGAAGTATTCATGAACATGGCTCATACCAAGTAAACTGCCCATAAATCCACCAGTGGTAAAGCCCCCAGGAAGTAGCTCTCTAAAAAAGTCCCTCACAAGAGTGCACCTTTTACTGGAGGGGTCAAGAAAACTGATAGCTACAGGGCCCAGGTATTGTGCCTCTCTGTGAAATCAGACGTTATCTGATGTCCATCCAACTTCTGATTCGTAAACTTCCTTTCCAGCATCTGGTGCTTGAAATTTCTCAGATTTTCAAAGCAGATTTTTGCTTCTAGAGTACAGCAATTAGTGTTTGCAAGAGGCAAGTGAAGCCTATCTGGTTGGCCTGTTTGAGGACACCAGCCTATGTCCCATCCATGCCAAATGTGTCACAATCATGCCAAAAAGACATCCAGCTGGCATGGAGCATCTTGCTTAAACTCCACTGTGTTAGGCAACATGTCTCATTCTCAATACAGAAAAAATCTATTCTTCCTGTTATCGGTAGTTCTGAAAGCTACATTTTTTTTTTCCCCATGGGGCCAAAAGGTACGTAAGTATATGACTGAGACAGGAAAAATATAGGACAGAATAAAGTAGTGGCAAATTTTTCCATTTTCACTTGTGTGTGAATTTTTATAAATGAGAGGGCATAAAACCTTCATGGGGCCAAAAAAATGTTACCCTGAACAAGTTTCAACGATTCAACTTTGTAACAATTATAAATAAATCTGTTAAATTTTTTCTGGAGAATGTCAGTATTTGAATTTTTTTAAAAATGAATTTCTTGTTGACCTCAACTAAAAGTTGTTTGTAGCATTTTTATCACATGGTATATTCCATTCATTCACTATACTTTTCTAACTGAGTTGTCCTACATGCAAGTATATGTTTTTTAATGCTGTCTGTCTTCTGTGCTGTTCCTGTAAGTTTGCTATTAAAATACATTAAACTACATTTAAAAAATTATGAGAGTACCTAAAAGCCATGATCAAAAAAAGAGCCTAGACATCATCTGCCATGAAATTATCAAGAAAAACTGCCCTGATATTATAGAACCAGAGAGCAAAAAAAAAAAATATTGAAAGAATTCACTGATCACCTCGTGAAAGAGATCCAAAAACTCTTAGGAATATTGTAGCCAAATTTCAGAGTTCCCAGATAAAAGAGAAAATATTGCACACAGCTAGAAAGAAGCAATTTGAGTACTGTGGAAATACAACCAGATTAACACAAGATGCAGCAGCTTCTACATTAAGGGATCGAAGGGATTGTGTTATGATATACTAGAAGTCAAAGGAACTAGGATTAAAAGCAAGAGTCACCCACCCAGCAAAACTGAGTATAATACTTCAGGGGGAAAAATGGACATTCAATGTAATTTCAAGAATTCTTGATGAAAAGACCAGAGGTCAATAAAAAATTTGACTTTCAAACAGAAGCATCAAGAGAAACATGAAAATCTAAACAGGAAAAAGAAATCATAAGGGATTTACTAAAGTTGAACTGTTTATATTTCTACATGAAAAAATATTTATATATATATACATAAATATATATATAATTTTTATATAATATAAATTTTATATCACACACACACATATATATATACATATATGAAGGGATGTTATCTAAAAAACAAAACTAAAGGGTGAGAGAGGACTATATTGGGATAAGAAAGGGAGAAATGGAATGGGGCAAATTTTCTCTCATAAAAGAGGCAAGAAAAATATTTTTCAATGGAGGGGCAATGTGGGGAGGTGAGGAGGAAAAAGTAAAGTTTACTTTCAGAAAATTTGGTTTAAAGAGGGAATAACAAGCTCAATCAATTTGATATGAAAATTTATCTTACACTACAGGAAAGTAGGGGAGAAAGGATAAGTCGGATGGAGGGGACAATGGAAGGGAGGGTAAATTGGAGAAGAGACCAGTTAGAAGTAAACCTTTTTGAGGAGGGACAAGGTCAAAAGGGAGAACTGAATAAATGGGGAGCAGAATAGGTTGGAAGGAAATACAGTTAATCTTGCATGACATGACTATTATGGAAGTTGTTTGCAAAACTACACATATGTAACCTATATGGAATTGCTTGCCTTCTCCGTGGGGATAGGTGGGGGGAGAGGAAGGGAGAGAAGTCGGAACTCAAAGTTTTAGGAACAAGTGTTCAGAATTGTTTTTTGCATTCAACTGAGAAATAAGAAATAAAGATAATGGGGTATTGAAATTTATCTTACCCTACAAGACAAGACAGAAGAAGGGAATAAGTGAAGGCAGGGGTGTAATAGATTGAGGGCAGATTGAGTGACTGGGTAATCAGAATGCACTGCATTTTGGGGTGGGAGAAGGGAGAGATGAGGTGGAAATTTGGAAGTCAAAATTTTGTGGAAATGAATCTTGAAAAATTAAAGAGAAATGTAATAGACCTAATGGTAAAAGAGGCCCAAAAATCTAAGAAAGAGAAGAACTCATTAAAAAGTAGACTGCAGCTTATATTAAATGAGGTATGAGAACATAATAAAAAAAAATCAATTCCCTAAAATTTGAATTGCATAAGTGGAAGCTAATGACTTTATGAAACTGCAAAAAACAATAAAAAAGTCAGAAGAATGAAAATAAGAAGAAAATGTGTAGTGTCTCTTTGGCAAAATAAGCTACCTGAAAAATTGATAGGGGAGAAATAATTTTAGAATTATTAGACTACCTGAAAGCTATGATCAGAAAAAAAATTTCCTTTCAAGATATTATCAAGGAAAACTGCCATAAAATTCGAGAAACAGAGGGTAAAATAGAAGTTGAAAGGATTTACCAACAATTTTCTGAAAGAATTCCCAAAATAAATTTGTCTATTAATATTATAGGAAAATTCCACAGCTAGTAGGTCAAGTAGAATGTATTTCAAGGCCCTGGAAAGAAAAGTAAACTCAAATATTTTTGGGCAATTCAGGATTGCAAAATATTTAACAATTTCAAAATTAAATGATCAGAAAACTTGGGATATGATATTCCGGAGAGCAAAGGAGATAAAATCACAACCAAGAATGACCTATCCAGCAAAATTAGGTATAATCTTTCTAGCGAGGAAATGGAAAGTAGATGAAACAGAAGAATTTCAAGAACTCTTGATGAAATAACCAGAACTAAACAGAAAATCTAACTTTCAAATATCACACTCAATAAAAGGATAGAAAGGAAGACAGGAATGAAAAATCATAATGCATTCAAAAGGACCAATGTAACAGGGTCCAAAACCCAATGAGAGAAAATGGTCCCTTATAATCTCCTTCAGAGTAGTTATCCACCACCCCTCTCCCCCTTGTCTTGATCTAAGAGCTCCCTAAGCTGCTTCTGCTACTAAATCAGTCACCTCTAAAGCCTGCAATTTGTGCCACTGTTTAATAGTCCCAACCATGGTGAGACTTACCTTTACTCATGACCTTCTAAGTTTTCTTGGTCTGGAAAAATTGTTTCGTCTGAATTTTGGTTGGTTTTTGCTTTCCAGAGTTTGATATGAGGCATTATTTTACATTTAGAGGTGGCATACTTCGGGAGAGTTTGGCTGAGTGCTTCTGTACTCTGACATCATGGCTTGTCTCTTAATAGTAATCTTTTTATTGACAAATCTAAAAGTCTTTTGTTAACATTCACCTTTCTAGATATCTTTGCAGCCTCTGACACTATCAATAACCTTATTCTCTTTATTTCTAAGTTTTCATGATACTAATTATCTCATCAATCTTTCTCAGTCTTCTTCGACAGATCATCATTCAGGGCTTTGTCTTTTCTACTTCTCTATACTATTTCATTTGTAGTTCAAGCATTGTTCAGTGCATCTCCCACATTATTATCTTTTATGTTAACAGTTTGAATAAAACTTGCTCTCATCTTGCGTTTTATTTTTCAAAGATTTTTTTAAACATACACACATATAGATACATGTGTATTTCATTACCCATACATAACTATTAATTCAATTATGTGCTTCAAAGAAAACAAAATGCCCACTCAAAATCTATGGAAACAATAAATAAATAATATTTCCCACGAGGTAATTGAATGAAATAGACCCCAAGTAGCTTCCTTAATGATTGAGATGGACTTCGTGTGTGTGTGTTTGTATTTGTTTGTGTGTGTTTTTATTGTCATGGGGATGACTTAAGGTTTTTTTGTTTATTTACTTTAAAAATTATTCTATTGATATAGAAAATAGAAAAAATTATCAAGGAAATGTAGGTAGCTTTAGAACTCTACATTTCAAAATTTTTCTTTTTTAATTTCTTTATCATTGGAGGAATCAAGATGGTGGAGTGAAAACGTGGACTCATCTGATGTCTTCCAAAAATTCCTCCAGATGACTCTAAATAGTGAATTTTAACTAATTATTGAGGGGCATAATTGATGAGGAAGCAGAATGTGGCAGATTTCTAGCCTAGGACAGCCAGAATGGTCAATGAGAAGGATCTGTTTCACCAGGCTGGGGGAGCACAGAACACATGGACTGTACCAGTGCATACTCAGACATAGTAGAGTGGGAGTGGCCCAGGTGGACTGAATCACCAGTGGAAGTGCAAATTCCCAAACCTTTCAACACAGAACAGGAGTCTGGTGGAATGTGGTGAGAAAGAAGCACAGGACCTATGGCAGCAGCAGCAACTACACCTGGGACTATCAGGCAACAGACTAAATGTTTGGAAGTCACCTACTTGAACTTCAAGGAGTCAAGACAGAGAGTAAATTCTAAGTTCTCTTATCCTCCCCTTGCTGACCTTGCAAAACCCGGAGAATATTGCTCCGGGAAAAACCCTGGAGTAGTGGGATCAGTAGAAGTTGTGAAACAGTCTTAACTCAGGAGGCTAGGAAGATCTATGGGAAGGATCTCTCTTGCTGTGGCTAAAGGCGATGAGTGCAGGACTAGAGACAATCCAGCATGTCCTGCCTGAGCAGACCAGCAAAAGATTCTGAGCCCCTATGTGGTGGAGCTGTTAAGCACCAACACCAGGACCCCTGGTATGTCTTAGCACAGTCAGGAGAATATGGAAGAAACCAGCACAGTTAGGCAAACACCAACTGATCCACCTGTCCATGCTGAAGAGTAGCCCTAGAGGAGCAGGAGATTTCCAGTGATCAGACCACCCGTCCTCCACACCTCAAACTGTGAGCTTCAGTTTAACCGTGGAGAAATTCAGAAAGACTTCACCTGGCCTCAATCTTGGCCCACACCAGCCAGCTCAGCACCAGGTAAGCTGCAGCAATATTTAGTTTCTAGTTAAAAGAACCAGAGGTCACAAAACACAAAATCATTAACCAGAACCTTAGTTCCCAGCACAAGAAACAAGAAACAGAGCCCTTTGTACCCCAGAAGCAGGGATCCATCTTAAAAGACAGGAGAAAGGCAATCACCAAGAAGAAGAAAATTAGTAAAACACAGATCATAGAATCTTACTACAGAGAGAAGGGAGATCAAAATATGAACTCAGAAGAAAACAGTATTGACATTATTCCCACATCTGAAACCACAAAAGGGAATGTGAATTGGTCAGAGTTCAAAAAAGTATTCTTGGAAGAGCTCAAAAAGAATTTTAGAAGCCAAATTAGAGAGACAGAAGAAAAATTGACCTAAGATTTTAAAAATACAACTGAAAAAAATGAAAAAAAAAAGAAACGAGAATTCACTGAAGAGAATACCTCCTTAAAAAGATAAAATTGACAAAATGGACAAGGAGGTAAAAGACCTAATTGGAGAAAATAACTGCTTCAAAGAAAAAAATGGACAAATGGAAAAGGAGGTACAAAATAGATTCAAGAGAGAAGATCTAAGAATTATTGGTTTATAAGAAAGCCATGGTGAAAAAAAAAAAGAGCTTCCACCATATGTTCCAAGAAATCATCAAAGAAAACTGCCATGAATTCCTAGACTCAGAGGTCAAAATAGTCGTTGAAAGAATTTATGAATCTCTTCCCAAAAGAGATCCCAAGTTGAAAACACTAAGGAACATTGTAGCCAAATTCCAGAATTGGCAGCTCAGGGAGAAAATACTGCAAGCAACCAGGAAGAAACAATTCAATTCAATTGAGTAACTACATTCAGAATCACACAGGACCTTGTAGCTTCTACATTTAAAGATCTGAGTGATTGGAATGTGAAATTCCATAAGGTAAAGGAGCTTTGACTACAACCAAGGATCAGTTACCCAACAAAACTGAGCATTATCTTTCAGATAAGGAGATAGACATTCAATGAAATAAGGGATTTCTTGGCTTTCTTGATGAAAAGGTCACAGGTCAATGGAAAATTTGGACTTCAAATACAAGACTCGGGAGAGGCATAGAAAGGTAAACAGGAAAAAAGAAAAGAGAAAAAATCCTTGTTGTTCAATAAAGGCAAACTGTTTATATCCCTATAAGGGAGAATGGCACTTATTAATTTTGAGAATTGTGTGTTCATTATGACAATGAAAAGGGATATATGTAGTTAGAGGGTTTGGGTATAAAGTAGCTGATATGATGATATAAAACAAATGAAGGGGTATTTAAGGATTATAATGGGAGAAGAGGAAAGGAGGGAGCAGAAAAGTGTAAATTGCATTACAAGCAGAAACAAAAAACATATAATAGTGGAGAGAAATAAGGGAGGAAGAAGCACAGCTTCATTCTCATGGGATTTGGTTGAAGGAGGGAATAACATGCTCTGTTAAGTTTACAAATCTAAGTTGTCTTAAAGGCAGCATGAAGGGAAAGGGGGAAAAGGGAGAGGATGGTTAAAAGTGAAAGAAAAGGGAGCGGGTGCTGACAGAAGGGAGGGAATTTTGAGGGAGGTGGTGGTCAAAAGTAAAACCATTTTGTTACTAGTTTCTTGTATAAGAACTCATCCTTTGACAAAAACTATTGGGAAAACTGGATGATAGTGTGATAGAAACTAGGCATGGACCAATTCCTGACATTGAACGACAGGATAAAGTCTAAATGGGTACAGGATTGCATTGATAATGCATTTTTTTTTAGTATATTGAAGTGCCTCTGATTGAATAATGTGATTAAAGAAGATCTTCCTCATCCATTGATGGACCTGGGAAGGTTTAGAGGGAGGCCCACATCTTTTGTTAATGAGGCCCTGGTTCTCAAGGGTTGTTATGCCCTTTGGCTCTGAAAGATGTATAAATACCCCGAGTTGAGGTTTTGCTTTGGAGTACAGTTTTAGAAAGAAGGTCTCTGTGCCAGATGAGATGCTGGGAAACTGTTAAGCAGCCCCCTAGGTTTGAAAACCCAGATGTTGATGCTTCCCTCTCTGGGAACTATGGTCGGACAGTTGAAAGTTTGTCTGTTGAACTTTATTTCTCTTCTTGTATTTTTCTGTAGTGGTAAATGATATGTGTGTTTCATTAAAGGAGATGTTAAACCCTCAAAAATTACCTTTCCTTTTATTCTTTTTTTTATGTTTTTATTTTACTAAATACTTGTAACAAGAGACCTGGCTTATTAGGAACAGTTCATATTGAAAGCATTTGCATTTGTGTATTCTGCAATATACAAAAACTATAATTTGATAAAAAAATAAGTTTTGACTTTCAATCTGTTTGGTTTTTGCAAAAAGTCAAATATATTACAATGTGATCATTTGTAGAAACAGCATGTTTTATTACTCTTCTATTCAATTCATTGTAATTTTTAACCTATAAAATATTTACCAAGGACCAAGAGTTTTTCTGCATTTGAGGCTTTAAGGTACTATCTTTAGACTATTTTAGGCAATATCAATAAGAATGCAGCTAAATAAAGCTAGAACTAAGACATTCAATCCAAGTCATATGGATTGTGTGCATGGCATGTAAAACACAAGGAAAAATAATCCCTATTTTCCAATCTGATGTTATTTGACAAGAGCCATACAGAAAAAGAAATAATACAGACCAATGAGCATAGTCCTTTTACCTTAGCCCAATCCAAAGTACTATTAAGAAAGAAAAAAACAAACAAACATATTAACGTTTTATTCTAAAATGAGAGTTTCAACAGTAGTAGGCCCATTGGGAAGAACAACATTGTTCTTTTGTTTTGTTTCCCTAAATGATATTTTAAATACAACATTGAATTTAATAAAAATTCCTGAATTTGTAAGGTTAATGAGAAATGATGAATGTTAGCGGTGCTGGTTATCACTGTGCTTTTAAAGAAACAACAAGGTAAACTGGAAAAAAAACTTTGCATAGCTTAAAATATTCAGTTGAGAACAATTATTGTTAACTTAAAAAAATCTTCTTCTCTTCCCTTTTCCATCTTAGGAACTCAGTCCATTTTATAAAGACAAACATAAACCTGACATGAAAGTCTAAAGCAATTCCAGTTTCCATAATATACAACAGTTACTTTAAGTTTATAATTAGATTTTTCCAAACTGAATACTAATTTTAAAGGCAGATTTTTTGGGTGGAACTTTGGCATGTGGTCAGCAATGAATTAAAAGGAACAAAGTCTATTTAATGCAACAATTCCTTTGAAACATGAATATAAAAATATAAAACCCTTTAAAGTAGTTAAGGCAATCTCAGATTGTATGACATTTTAAAAAAAATTTACAAAAGCAGCTGAATCTTTTGCATATAACTGTAGACATATAACTTCAGTCTTGTCTGGGAAGAAATGAGTGCCTTCTGTCTCTGGAATCCATTTGTCAAAGTGGTATCGATATTCTTTTGTTTTCACTCTCAGTTCTTAGAATGAAGAGTACAAATGCCTGGATTTAGCATTGCCTGGAAGATCATCTTCATAATTGGGGAGGCAGTAGCAGCAGAAATTCAGCCCATGAAAATAATGGTAGCTTCCCAGCCAAATCCATAAGCCAAGTTTTAATAATACCTGGTAACCTGATCACCTTGAAGAAACTGGGAAGTGTACATCACTGGATAAATAACCAGAGAGATGATTTGAAACATATTAGCAAGGGCCAACAGTCCTGCAATCACTCGCTGGAAAACAACCATTTGTGGTTCACAAAGAGCTAAGAAAGAGAGAATGAAGCATATCACCAGGATGATGCAAGGGCACATTAGTGTGGCAGCTGCTGCTCTTCCCCAGATGTATCTCATCAGGGTCTCACAGCTTTCTTCAAAGCAGCCAGAATAACTAGGGCAAACCTCATGAGGGCATTTCTACCTCAGGGAGGATGTCTGAGATTTGTTCTCTGATTGCAGCCAGCCTTGACCAGTCAGAGATATAATGTCAAAGACATGGTGGTTAGTAGAAGCAGAGGCAGGATCCACCAGCATTGCTAACAGTCAAGGCCACAGCACTGCATCATATCAGACACTCCAGGGAGCTGGGGACCAAAGGAGGGAAGCTAACCAAGGACAGAGAGAGAGTTGTGGTGTGGACAGCTGGGAGGTCTGTGCACTATTCTGCCTTTCCTTTTAGAAAAGCAGATGAAAGAACCTGTGATAGCAGGCCCTTCTGTGTATGTCAGGGTGCTTTATGTTACAACTATATGCATATAAAAGGTGATACTATAAACAAACTGTGGGAGAAAGGGATGGTTTATTTATCATATTTATGGAGAATGGAGTAATATATGAGCAAAGAAGAGATAGTGAACATTATGAAAAACAAAATGTATAAGTTTGATTACATTTAATTGAAAAGGTTTTTTTGAGCAAAAATAAATCCAATGTAACCAAAATAAAGAGGGAAGCAGAAAACTGGAAAATAATTTCTGCCACTAGTGGCTGTCATGAAGGCTTCATTTTTAAACGTATAGAGAACTAACAAGACTTCCAAGAATACAGATCATTTGTCAGTTGATAAATGGTCAAAGGCTATGAACAGGCCATTTTCAGACAATGAAATTAAAGCTTTCTATAGTCATGCAGAAAATATGCTCTAAATTACTATTGATTACAAAAACGCAAAGGAAAACAACTTTGAAGTACGACATCACACCTATCAGATTGGCTAACGTGATAAAACACAAAGATGATAAATGTTGGAGAAGATGAAGGAGAGATTAAAAATGAACTCATCCTTGCTGGAGCTGTGACACAATCCAACCATTCTGGAGAGCAATCTGTAACTATGCACAACATGCTTTAAAAATGTGGGGAAAGTTCGACTACGTAGCATGAATATAGTGAAAATGTGCTCAATAGGAAAGTATATGTAGAACCTAAACAGAACTGTATGCTGTCATGGGGAGGGAGGGGGGTATTGGGGGAAGGGTGGGGGGGATAAAATCTTAACTTTAAGGAAATGATTGTAAAACATTAAAAAAATAAAATAAAATAAATAAAAAAATAAAAAGAATAAAAATAAAAATGTGGGGAAAATTAGAAACTAGTGTGAGAAAAACTTGGCATAGACCAATGTCTGCCAGCTTATACTAGAATAAATACAAAATAAGTACACAATCTTGGAATAAAGGCTGATACTTTAAACAAATTATCAGATCTAGAAATAATGTATTTGTTGATCTGTGGATAAGGGAGGAATTTTTTACAAAGCAAGATATAGAGAACACTATAAAATGCAAAATGGATAATTTTGGCCACATTTATTTGAAAAGTTTTTACACAAAGTCAATGCAACCAAGAATTAGGAAGGAAGTAAAAAACTATGAAATAATTTTTACAACTAGTGTCTGTGATAAAGGCTTCATTTCTAAAATATGTAGAGAACTTTGTCAAATGTACAAGAACATAGTGTTCTCCCATATCCCATAATCACTTCTAAATTACTATAAAATGGATACTCAAGTCAAATCCTAGAGCAGCAGAACAAGTCAAAAGAGAGTGTGAAGCAATCTTTTACGTGAAGAAACTTGAAAGATCAAAAAGAGACTTCCAACTCAGCCATTCCAGAACAGGAAGTATGCCAGCAAATCAGCAGCAAACCTGATATCACAAAAGCAGCAGGAGATCCTGCACCCCACTGTGATTGAGTGCAGAATTGCCAATACTATTATCCCTCATATACTTTAGCATAGCCAGGGAAACCAGCAGACTTCAGCTCCAAGAACCATCATATGCTTTAGCTTTGCCCAGGCAAATGGGAATCCTCCAGCATGATAAGAACATAGTCCATGAGCTCCATGACCTTCAGTTTTTCCCTGAGGAAAACACAGAAACATCCAACTGCTCTTCAGCATATGCCAGACAAAACAACTAGGACTTCCACTCAGCACCAAGTAAGCTGCCATATCCCTATGGCCTCGAGAAGTACTAGTCACCCACCATCCCACCCATTCAGCACCAGAAAAGAGGGTCTCCTGGGGCCCTCAGGGCAACACCAGTGTAGCAACAGTAGTCAACCAGGGCCTACAAACATTAGGACTAGAAGATAGACAGTGCCCCTTCTAACCCAGACGCACAAGTCAAAACTAAAAGAAAGTACAAAAGCCCCCAAAATCAGAAAAAAACAACAAAAAAGAATCTGACTATAGCAAGATATTATAGTGACAGGAAAGACCAAGATACAAACTCATAAGGTGGCAAAAATATTAAAACATCTATGGTTAAAATCTTCAAAGAAAAACAAGAAACTGTCTGAAGCTTCTCAGAACAGGAGATTAAAATATGTAAGAGATAGAAGAAAAATAGGAAAAGAAATGAGAGTGAATCAAGAGAACTGTGGGGGGAAAAGAATCAGCAGTTTGGAAAACTGGTTAAAAATGAAGTTGCCAAATGGAAAGGGAGATAGAAAAATCCACTGAAGAAAACAACTCCTTAAAGAATGCAATTGGCCAAATGGAAAAGAAAGTACAAATGTTGACTGAGGTAAACAACACCATAAAAGTAAGAAATGGGGAGGTGGAAAGTATTGACTATGAGACATCAAGACTCAGTCAAATTCAAAAGAATGAAACACAATGGAAGAAAATTTAAAATAACTCATGGGAAAATAACTGGTCTGGAAAATAGATACAGAA
This sequence comes from Bettongia penicillata ogilbyi, assembly GCA_023548195.1. Lineage (NCBI taxonomy): Eukaryota > Metazoa > Chordata > Mammalia > Diprotodontia > Potoroidae > Bettongia > Bettongia penicillata. The sequence continues at coordinate 2,166,684 of JAJHZJ010000777.1, read as the reverse complement.
GAAACTATATCATAGTCATTGGACTAACTGAAAATCCATAATCAAAAGGAGGACCTAGACACTATCTTTCAAGAAATTATCAAGGAAATCTGCCCTCATATCCTGGAATCACAGAGTAAAACAGACATTGAAAGAATCAACCAATCACCTCTGGAAAGGGATTCCAAAATAAAAAAAAAAATCCAAGGGATGTTATTGTTGAAATTATGAACTATCAGATCAACAGAAAATATTGCAAGTGACCAAAAGAAAGAATTCTAATACTGAGGAGTCACAACGAGGGTTACACAGGACTTGTCAGATGCATCATTAAAGGAGCAGTGGTCTCGGAACAAGATATTCAGGAAGACAAAGGAGCTAGGACTACAATCAAGAATTATTTATGCAGCAAAAGTAAGCACAATTCATCAATAGATAAAAAGCTCATATAGTGAAAGAGCAGTATTTCAAGCTTTCAAAAGGAGAAGATCAAAAGTACACCCAAAATTTGACCTCCAGTATTGCACATGAAGACAATACTTGTAATTCTTAAAAATTGTATCACTAATAGTACAACTAGAAGGAATATGCATAGAAATGCAGTATGGGTATAAGGTGAGTTTGAGGGAGTGACACAAAATAAAATTATGAAATGGGAAAGAGGAGTACACTGCCTGCAGAAGGAATGAAAACGTGGAATGAGGCAAATTATTTCACAGGAAGAGGTAAGAAAGACCTTTTACAGTGGAGGGGAACATGAGAGAGTGGGCAAGGGGCATTGATTGAAACTTACTCTGCTCAGTCCTGGCTAAGGAGGAAATCACATACACAATGAATTGAATATATAAATCTATCTTGCCCAGGAGAGAAATAGTAGGGGAGTATGTCAAAGAAAATTGAACGTGGGGACTTCTGGAAGAGGTGGAAAATCAAGGGAGGTGACATAAGCAAAACACTTGTGAGGAGGGAAAAGGTATGAGAGAGGACAGGAGGAAGAATAGAATAGTGGGTAAAACACAGGTAGTAATTATAGCTGTATTGTAAACGGGATGAATTCATCGATAAAACAAAAGCCTACAGCATAGTGGATCAAAACTCAGAGTCCTACAGTATGTTGGTTACAAGAAACACTTGAAAAAGAGAGACATACAGATTAAAAGTAAGGGGCTAGAATGAAATTTATTAGGCTTTAGTTGAAATAAAAAGAAAACAGGGGTAGCAATCCTGATTTCAGACAAAGTAAAAACAAAAAAAAAATAGACCTCAATAAAAAAATAAGGAAGGAAATGAAATCTTACTAAAAGGTACCATAGGCAATGAAGGAATATCAATGCTAAACATAAATATACTAAGAGATATAGCATACAAATTACTAAAGGAGAAATTAAGTGACTTACAGTAAGAGAGATATGACAAACCTTTGGAATGATTTAGACATAAAAGATGACACCATAAGCAAATTAACAGAGCAAGGAATCTGTCCAATCTTTGGGCAATGGAAAAAATTACTATCAATCAATCAAACCAATCAAAAGGTAGAGCATTACAAAAGGTTTAATAGATAATTTTGATTATATTATATTAAAGTTGAAATCTTTTTTTTTTTTCAAACAAACTAATGCAAACATGATTAGAAGGAAAACAGAAAGCTTGGAAATAATCTACAGCAAGTGTCTCTGGTAAAGGCTTCATTTATCAAATACGTAAAGAACTGAATCAAATTTACAAGAATACAAACCATTCCTCAATTGAGAAATGATCAAAGTTTTGAACAGGAAGCATTCAGATGAAAAAATCAAAGCTACCTATGGAGATATGAAGAAGTGCTCTAAATCACTTTTGATTAGATAGATGCAAATTCGAACCACTCTAAGGTACCATCCCACACCTATCAAATTGGCTAATGTGACAGAAAAGGTAAACAATAAATGCTTCTGAAGATGTCAGAAAATTGGAAATCTGTTGGTGGACTTGTGAAATGATCCAACCATTCTGAAAGTAATTTGGAACCTTGCCCAAGGGGCAGCCAAACTGTTCATACCCTTTCTTCCATCAACACCATTACTATATCTGTATCCCAAAGGGATCGTAAAAAAAGGGAAAAGAATCTACATGTCCAAATTATTTATAGCAGCCATTTTCATGGCAGCAAAATATTGAAATTCAGAGGATTTCCAGCAATTGGCTAATGGCTGAACAAGCTGTGGTATATGAATGGAATGGAATGCTATTGTCAATAAGGAATGGTGAAAGGGTAATTTTCAGAAAAACCTGGAGAGTATTATATGAACAGATGCAAAGTAGCATAAGCAGAATAAGTAAAACATTGTAGACAGTGTGAGCAACATGGTGTGATGATCAACCATGTGTGACTCAGGTCTTCTCAGCACCACACTGATGCAAGGCAAGTACGAAGAAGAAATGAAGGCAAATGCCAACCATATCCAGATAAAGAACTTCTGGACTTGGAAGCATATTTTTTTTTTGACTTACTGTGTTCTTTCTTGTATTTTTTTTCCTTGTGATGTTTCTTCTTTCACAACTGTGACTAATATGGAAATATTTTTACATGATAGAATATATATAAAGTATATCACGTTCACAATTATTCTAAAAAGTGGGAAGGAGAAGGAAGGATGGATAAATTTTGAAACTCAAAATCTTGCAAAAATAATTGCTGAAATTCTATTGAAATGTAACAGAGGGAAAATAAAATACTATTTAAAAATCAATTATTCAATAAAAGTAAAATAAATCAATAAAAATTTTTACAGGATTGGAAGTCACGCTTACTGGACTGTGATTATTATAATTTACACCCTTCCTTTTTCTGATAATTACAAGATTTCTGAAGTTCTAGTTCTGAATAAAATAGTTGTTTCCACGAGTTTTTAAAGATCAGCAAATCAACTCAGTATTCAAATTTTCCCTTTCTTTGAGTAGCTGAAAAGCATTTTATCTCTTCATAGTGATATAAACTAATTGAGAACAACTACATTATTTTTTACCAACTCCATCGTTATTTTTTGGTTTGAACTTTCTGTTCACAATGTTTTGCTCTACTCTTTCTAGTCTAAAAAGCATGGTCTTTTAGTAAAAAACACACACACACACACACACACAAAAAAAAAAAAAACCCGAATTCTGTTATTCATCTGTCATTTGTTATAAAACTCCTCTCTTCCAAGTTCTTTAACATCTAATCTCCCCAAATTACATGAAATTTTTACTTTTCTTCTTCTTTATAATGAAATCACGTATGAGATGCAACTTTTCCGCAGATTCTCATTGTTGCTGCATAAGTTATCTGTTCCTCCTCGGTGAAAGTCAGAGGCAAAATAATAGCTCCCTTTCCAGTTTTCTCCAATTTGAAGAATTAAATGGTCTACATATCCATAATCTATGTCTATACTTATTTGTGCATGTACATATATGGATATACATATAGAAATGTAGTATTTTCATGCCAGTCTTGTGACAGTGTTCCTCAAGTCCTCAGAATATTCTTCCTACTTAATGCATGGTTGCATGGTCTATGTGATAATCTCTACTGTTTCTATCACTCGTATTTCTCTGTATTCTGATCCTCATCCAAATGCTTTCTATTGTGTGGTCCATTTCTCTTTCCTCTACTTCCACTTGTGAGGATTTTCTAAATCTATAGTGCTACTTCAATTTTTTTTTTTTTTTTATCAATTCTATTCTTTTTGGATAAAGTAAATTTAGAATAGCTATAGTCCAGGGATGATTTACATCCTGCCAAGTTTTCTGTGGAAACTATAAGGTTGAATTTATTTCCTTGCATGAAAATTTCTAGTTCATATTGTTATTAGCTTACTTTGAGCATTTTTATATAGATATGTAAAGTCACAGGACGTTTAATTTATATCTTTATTTTTGCTTTATTTTTGTTTTTTATCTCCTGTGAGTTATCAATTATATTTTCTGATTTTCTTCATCATGGAGTGGACCCACTACACTCCGTTGAGACTAACTTGGTAGAAATTATAGATAGAATACACATACACACACACACGTGTGTGTATGTATATGTATGTAGGTGTGCGTGTGTATATGTGTATTATGTATATGTATATATATGTATTGTATACATATATCACACACACTTATACATATACATAGTCCACATATTTACATGCATATATAGGTACAAGAATAGGGTGCATGTATGCTTATGTGTGCATTATCTATCTCTCTCTCTGCTTGTATACATATTGTGTAATATGTATAAATAGATATAGACATAGATACAGATATATATATATATGTGTGTGTGAGAGTGCATGTGTGTATATGTATACATATCTATATATACATATATAGATATGCAAATACGTACATGTGTATTGTACATATGTATATGTGTGTTCATTATACAGAGTGTGTATCTGTGTGTGTGTGTGCATCCCTTCCTCTTAATTTCCAGTTTGTTGTTGCTGTCCAGTTCTTCATGATACCATTTGGGGTTTTATTGGAAGAGATATTGGAGTAGCGTACTGCTTTCTCCAGCTTATTTCACAGATGAGGAAATCGAGGAAATACGGTCAAATGACTAGCCCAGAGTTACACAATCAATGCATCTCTGAGGCCAGACTTGAAGTTTATCCACTATACCACCTAACTGCTGCATTAATTACAGCATAAATAAGATTTGAGGAATCCGGTTAACATATATTTTGCTATCATTTTATGATCTGTATTGTATTGGTATCTAAAAATCCATCATTCCTATATGTTATTCCATGAACTGAAAATATAAATATCATTCTCCAGTATCACTTTATAGTAACTGTTCATTTCCTAATTCCAACTTCTTCTTATGTGTCTTTATGTTCATCCATCACCAATGAGGCAAATGCTACGTACCTCCCCAATTCTAAATTTCTTGCTGAAATATATGTAATTCCTAGAAATACTTTATAAGTTCTTCTGGAAGTTTTATTTCTAAGCATGTAGATCAGTGTATATGCTGTCATCCATTTTGGCAGATCTCTTGCAGTTCTCCATCATGGTATCATCTAAGTACTATGAAAAGAGAGAATTTTTCTTTATTTTTTATATTAGGTCACGATATGACAATCTCATTATCCCTCAGTAGAGTCAGTGATCAGCATAACTTGTCTCCTTTTTTAACCCTTAGTGAATAGTTTCTCTCCTTGGGACCTACTGTGTTACAACCTCATCCCCTGTAGGAGAAGGTGATTCATCTTCATAATACTGAGTTTCTAACTATATCCTGTATCTATATAACTATATCTAACCATAATCCTGTAACTCTCACTTTCCTTGAGATGTCAATTGAATATTTATTATTTTAAATTCTTCTAGTCTCCAATCTCTTAAACAGGTAAGAATCCCTTTCTGACTCTTCAGATTTGTTTTTCATTTAACCTGTGAAAAAATTCTTCCATTTTCCTTTTATCAGGAACATTTCATTCTCCTTGATAACTCAGCAAAGAATAACACCACTGTTATTCAGTACCACTAGAACCAAAAACATATCAAATTCCCTGCAGGTCATTACAGAGATCTCTTTGTTTTTCCTTGCTGGGAATTAGATCCTCAGTTGTTACCTTTCCTGCTGTTACTGTTTTCATCTAACTTATGCGACAGATGCTTGGTTTCTCACATTTCTATACTGCTCTAGTGGCTCAGGTCAGGCATCAAAGGGCTACAACTCTGGGAACTTTGATATTGTGACTTCTTATGCAAGGTTTTGTTTATATTTGGTTATAAATACATACATAAATACACAGACACATGCATACATATGTATGGTTATGTAAATATATGCACATATTTGTTTATACATAAATATGTTCTCTATGAAATATATTGATACATATATTTCTATACATATTCATATATCTGTATATAGTTATATACTTGCACATATTTGTACACTTATGTGTATAGGTATAGAAGCCTCTATATACTGATGTCTTTATATAATTTTACACATATATAGGTATGTGTCTATACATACACATATACATAGGTAAATGTATACATACATATATACACATTGCATATACATGTATGTACATATATAAAAATACATAATAATATATAACAATATATGTGTATTTCACATGTACCTAGTTAATATACTACATATTACTACTTACTATGCATGTTCATGGACATATTTAATTATGCATCTTTCTGTGTGTATACACACATGTGTGTATGTGTATATGATTATCTAATATTATATATGAATATATAATACCACATTTAAATATCTATATCATCTCTGCGTTCACAATATCTACACGTATATCTACCTATACATGTATACTTAGATCATCTATATGAATACCTGTATGATCATTTATGTATTATGGCATTATATTTAGATAATATTTACTATAAAATTGGTTTGGCTGTTTATGTTCAGATAGGTTTAAATGCAGTCTCATAATTTATCAGAGAAACTTAGATAACTACTAATTGCCATATGTATATTTTGAAGTCCAGTAACTTCATTGAATTCTATGGTTCCCCATGTATTTCTATTTAATTATTTATTTAGCTTTATACATTCATTTTCACAAAATTTTGGGTTCCAAATTTTCTCCCCATTTATCCCCTCCCCCCACCCCAATACACCAAGCATTCTAATTTTCCCTATCCCCAATCTGCCCTCTCTTCTATCATCCCTCCCTTCTCTTCTCCCCATCTTCTCTTTTGTCCTGTAGGGCCAGATGATTTTCTATTCCCCATTAACTGTATTTCTTATTTCCTAGGAGCAAGAACAATACTCAACAGTTGTTCCTAAAACTTTGAGTTCCAAATTCTCCCCATCCCTCCCTCCCCACCCGTTCGCTTTGGGAAGGCAGGCAATTTAATATAGGCCATATCTGTGTGGTTTGTAACTGACTTTAATAACAGTCGTGTTGTGTAAGATTAACTGTATTTCCCTCCCTCCTATTCTGCCCCCCCATTGTTTCTATTCTATCTTTTGATCCTGTCCCTCCCCAAGAGTGTTGATCTCAAATTGCTCCTTTCTTCCATTGCCCTCTCTTCCATCATCCCTCCCTCCCTGCTGTTCTCCTTCTTCCCCACTTTCCTGTACTGTAAGATAGGTTTTCATACCAAAGTGAGCATGCACTTTACTCCTTCCTTTAGTCGAATGTGATGAGGGTAAACCCCATGTTTTTTTCTCAGCTCTCCTCTTTTTCCCTCCACTAAAAAGTCTCCTGCTTGCCTCTTGAATGAGATATAATTAACACCATTCCATTTCACCCTCTCTCCTCCCAATACATTTCTCTCTCACCGTTTACCTGAATTTCTTTTAAAATATGGTCCCATACTATTCAATTCACTCTGTGCTCTCTGTCTCTGTGTGTGCATGCTTGTATGTATGTGTGTGTGCATGCAGTACATGTGTGTGTGTGCATGTGTGTGTACATCTGTGTGTGGTCCCACCAACTATCAGATACTGAAATGTTTTAAGAGTTACAATTATTGTCTTTCCATGTAGGAATGTAAACAGTTCACCTTTGGTAAGTCCCTTATGAATTCCCTTTGCTGTTTACTATTTCATGCTTCTTCTCATTCTTGTGTTTGAAAGTCAAATTTTCTTTTCAGCTCTGGTCTTTCATCAAGAATGATTCAAAGTCCTCAATTTCATTGAATGACCATATTTTCCCCTGAAGTATTATACTCAGTTTTGCTGGGTACGTGATTCTTGGTTTGAGTCCTAGTTCCTTTGACTTCTGGAATATCCTATCCCACGCCCTTCCATCCCTTAATGTAGAAGCTGCTAGATCTTGTGTTATCCTGATTGTTTCCACAATACTGGAATTGTTTCTTTCTATCTGCTTGAAATATTTTCTCCTTGACCTGGGAACTCTGGAATTTGGCCACAATGTTCCTAGGAGTTTCTCTTTAGGGATCTCTTTCAGGCAGTGATCGATGGATTCCTTCAATACTTATTCTGTCCCCTGGTTCTAGAATCTCAGGGCAGTTTTCCTTGATAATTTCATGAAAGATGATGTCTAGGCTCTTTTTTGGATCATGGCTTTCAGGTAGTCCCATAATTTTTAAATTGTCTCTCCTGGATCTATTTTCCAGGTCAGTTGTTTTTCCAACGAGATACTTCACATTCTCTTCCATTTTTTTCATTCTTTTGGTTTTGTTTTATGATTTCTTGGTTTCTCAGAAAGTCATTAGACGCCATCTGTTCCATTCTAATCTTGAGAGAACTATTTTCTTCAGTGAGCTTTTGAACCTCTTTTTCCATTTAGCTAATGTTGCTTTTGAAAGAATTCTTCTCCTCATTGGCTTTTTGAACCTCTTTTGCCAATTGAGTGAGCTTATTTTGCAAGGTGTTATTTTCTTCAGCATTTTTTCTGGGTCTCCTTTACGAAGCTATTGACCCATTTTTCATGCTTTTCTTGCATCTCTCTCATTTCTCTTCCCAGTTTTACCTCCACCTGTCTAACTTGATTTTCAAAATCCTTTTTGAGCTCTTCCATGTCCTGAGCCCACTGGATATCCACCTTGAATATCTTGGATAGAGAGGCCCCGACCTCCACGTCTTTCTCTGATGACAGGCATTGTACTTCGTCACCAGAAATGAAGGGGGGAAGGAACATCTCTTCCCCAATAAAGTAGCTCTCTATGGTCTTATTCTCCTTCCTTTTTCTGGGCATTTTCCCAGGCAGTTACCTGACTTCTGAGATTCCTCTCCACCCCTGCCTAGATCAGCCCAGCTAGTGCTTTGGGGTCTGATATTCAAATGCTGCTACCCAGTCTCAGGGCTATCTGCTGCGGGCGTGGCTGCTATTCGATGTGAGCTTAAGTTCTGGCACCTGGGTGGGGGCAGGTCCACCTGCCAGGCTCAGTTCACTCAAGGGCTTTATGCAGAGACCTTCAGTAATGGGGCAGGTGGGGGCAGGGCCGCCTCCCAGGCTCAGCTCCCTCAGGGGGTTTATGCAGAGACCTGAACTTCTGCCTGCTGCTCTGGGAGTCCCGGGCCGCCACTGCTGCCTCTGCTGCTTCCTCCGCTGCTCTCTCCACCACTTCCTCCCGATGGGGCCCGAACCATGGAGACACCCTGCTCCCCTCTCTGCCAGCCTAGACATCTCTGTCACTGACCTGTAGCGTCTGTGGGTGGAGGGACCTTGCCGGCCCCCGGAGATTCCGTCCCTGGAGCCTCCTCGGATCTGCTCCTCTGGGTCCAAGGCCAGGGCAGCGCTGGGGTGGGCTCCGCTTTCCAGGGTGCGACGGACCCCTGGGGACCACTCTCCATGGCTCTCTGGAATGGAAATCTCTTCCACTGTGTTTCTGTGCACCTTGCAGTGATCCAGAATTTGTGGGAAGTTCTTCTTACAGGAAATTTATGGGCTGTGGATTCGGAGCTAGCATACGTGAGTCTTTCTACACCGCCATCTTGGCTCCTCCTTGGTTCCCCATGTATTAATTGTTAAAGATAAAGATTCATATTTTTAGAATTTGATGATCCATTTTTTTTAATTTTCCAAAGTCTGATTTCCAATTATATGCTTATTTTTTTCAAGTTTTCAAATGGATCATACCTTCCATTTTAATATTAAATTTTCTTCAAATGTTTGAGTACTTCTGACAAGTATGCAAACTGACAAAGGAGAGTACATCCTTATGTTGTAACTATAATTGTCTTCATGGGCTTGCATTTCCATTCACTTAGTTTGATATTTCCTGGCTGACTACTAGTAATATTGAAAAAAACCATTACTATATTTGAGCTGAAGCACTGCATGGGCTAAAACACTCGTTTCACACAATATAATGTCATATAACTTTTTTTAAAGAACTTTCTTAATCTTGATTTCATTTAATCTCTTTTCTAATGTAAGCAAACAAATGACTAATCAAGAGATTTTCAAAAGTCTTCTTCAGAGCTACAGCTGAAAAGCAATGATTTGGCAGTCCTCATTTTTCCTTATATTCCAACGATCACAGCCAAACATTGCTACTAGAAAAATCATAGCTTTGGCTATGAGGTCTTTTGTTGGCAAGGTGATGTCTCTGTTTTACTATGCTTCCCAGATACGCTACAACTTTCCCTTGAAGGAGCAAACATCTTCTTAATGCCATGGCTAGAATCACTGTATGCAGTGATGTATGAATCCGAGCATACACAATCTGGCATGACTTCCATTTCTTCTTCATCTTTCCCCACAAAGTGAAGGGATCAGTTGCCAAAATCTGAGGTTTTTTGTTTTTTTGTTTGTTTGTTTGTTTTTTATGTTAAGTTTAATGCCAGGTGTCATACTCTCCTCTTCCACCTTCATCAAGATAATTCTTAATTCTTCATTTTCTTCCATCACAGTAATGTCATCTATATATATATATATGAGATTGTTGATATTTCTCCTGGTAACCTTAATTCCAACTTTTGATTCATTCAGGCTGGTATTCCTCTGAATAGAAATTAAGTAAATAAGGGGACAATATACAGTCCTGTGTATTTTTTTCTAAATATTAAAACAATGTATGTCCATGTTCAGGTCTAACTACTAACTCTTGTCCCACATATATATTACTCAGGAGGCAAAGATGATCTGGTATTCCAATCTCTTTCAATACTTGGCACATTTTGTTGTGATCCACACAGTCAAAGTCTTTAGTCAGTGAAGCTGAAGTAAATGTAATTTTGCGTGGTGTTTTTCCTCGTTTTTCTCTGAAACTCCTTTTCTTTCTCCACAATCAAGTAAATATTACCAGTTTGGTCCCTAGTTCCTCTGGTGCTTCAAAAACCAATCTACTCTTGTAGCAATTCTCAGTTCATGTGCTGCTGAAGATTAGCTTTCACATTTTGAATGTAAGAGTGATGTCATGTGTAGTAAGTGCAACTGTTCATTAACATTAACCTTCCTTAGTATTGCCTTTCTTTATGATTGGGAAATAAATTATTATTTCCCAATCTAGTTATCACTGTTGTGTTTTCCAAATTTACTAGTATAATGAGTAGGGCACTTTAATAGCATCATCTTTTAGATTTTTTAAAAAAATTCAGCTGGGCTTCCCATCATCTCTACTAAGTTTATTGACAACAATAAAGGGGTATTTCACTTCATTCTTCAGCATGTCTAGCTCAAGATCAGTAATCACACCACTGTCATTTCAAGTAATGTTAAGATCTCTCTTGCGTAGTTCCTTCATGTATTCTTGCCACCTCTTTGTATTCTCTTCTACTTCTGTTAAATTCCTACCATTTAGTCTCTTATCATACGAATTTTTGCATGAGACTTTCCTTGATATTTCTAATTTCTTGACAAAAATCTATTCTTTCCAATCCTATTACATTTTTTGCTTATCTTTGCATTACACATTTAAGAAAACTTTCTTATCTTTCATTGCTATTCTCTATAACTGTTCATTCAATTGGATACATGTTTCTCTTTTCCCTTTCCCATTCATTTTTCATTACTTTTCAAATGAACCAAGGGATTTTGCATTGGCATAGTGATTTGTGTTAGTCTAAGGACCTACAATTCAAAGAAACAAAATAAGACTATGAAGATTCCATAGCCTCAAAAAATATTAAACAAAAGTTCTGAAGAATAGTAGGAGTTAATATAGATGTTTTGTTTTGATAATTAGAAAACTATTTTACTGTTTCCCCTACCCAAAATTTCACTGGTAAAAGTACATTATCCATTAATAAGGAATGAAATTTTTCTATAACTTAGCATACTTGTGGGAAGAACAGTGGTTAAAAAACCCCTCACCCTTCTCCAAATGTATGAGTAGGATGTGTGAACTTGATCATTACCTAGGGACCAGTATATGTCTTTGATATATCACTGAATACATATTTAAAACCTCTGCAGAGTATGAAAAGACCTACCAGAGCTTGTGCTTTATTGGCCTCAGTTGGTAAGAACTCACTGTCACCTTGAACTATGATGGAAAAATGAGGTTCCAGTTTTATAGATTCTGAAAAATAAGTGTTCAGTTTCTTTTATTTCCAGGATAATGTTCGACAATCTCTGATTCAATCTAACATTAATGAAATAGAACTATTGACTTCTTTTTTAATATAAATTTATTTAACTTTTACATTCATTTTCACAAAATTTTGGGTTCCAAATTTTCTCCCCATTTATCCCCTGCCCCCACCCCAATAACCCGAGCATTCTAATTTCCCCTATCACCAATCTGCCCTCTCTTCTATCATTCCTCCCTTCTCTTGTCCCCATCTTCTCTTTTGTCCTGTAGGGCCAGATGACTTTCTATTCCCCATTAACTGTATTTCATATTTCCTAGTAGCAAGAACAATACTCAACAGTTGTTCCTAAAATTTTGAGTTCCAAATTCTCCCCATCCTTCCCTCCCCGCCCGTTCCCTTTGGGAAGGCAATATAGGCTATATCTGTGTAGTTTTGCAAGTGACTTCAATAATAGTCGTGATGTGTAAGACTATCTGTATTTCCCTCCCTCTTATTCTGCCCCCCCCATTGTTTCTATTCTGTCTTTTGATCCTGTCCCTCCCCGAGTGTTGACTTCAAATTCCTCCCTTCTCCCATTGCTCTCCCTTCCATCATCCCTCCCTCCCTGCTTATCTCCTTCTCCCCCCACTTTCCTGTACTGTAAGATAGGTTTTCATACCAAAATGAGTGTGCATTTTACTCCTTCCTTTAGTCGAATGTGATGAGGGTAGACTTCATGTTTTTTTCTCAGCTCTCCTCTTTTTCTCTCCACTAAAAAGTCTCCTGCTTGCCTCTTGAATGAGATATAATTTACCCCATTCCATTTCACCTTCTTTCCTCCCACTACATTTCTATCTCATTTACCTGAATTTCTTTTAAAATACGGTCCCATCCTATTGAATTCACTCTGTGCTCTCTGTCTCTGTGTGTGCGTGCATGTGTGTATGTGTGTGTGCGTGCACGCATGTATATGTGTGCGTGTGTGAATGTATGTGTGTGTACGTCTGTGTGTGGTCCCACCAACTACCCAGATACTGAAAAGTTTTAAGAGTTACAAATATTGTCTTTCCATGTAGGAATGTAAACAGTTCACCTTTGGTAAGTCCCTTAGGACTTCTCTTTGCTTTTCACTTTTTCATGCTTCTTCTCATTCTTGTGTTGAAAGTCAAATTTTCTTTTCAGCTCTGGTCTTTTCATCAAGAGTGTTTGAAAGTCCTCTGTTTCATTGAAAGACCATATTTTCCCCTGAAGTATTATACTCAATTTTGCTGGGTAGGTGATTCTTTGTTTGAGTCCTAGTTCCTTTGACTTCTGGAATATCCTATCCCACGCCCTTCCATCCCTTAATGCAGAAGCTGCTAGATCTTGTGTTATCCTGATTGTTTCCACAATACTGGAATTGTTTCTTTCTATCTGCTTGCAATATTTTCTCCTTGACCTGGGAACTCTGGAATTTGGCCACAATGTTCCTAGGAGTTTCTCTTTAGGGATCTCTTTCAGGCAGTGATCGATGGATTCCTTCAATACTTATTTTGTCCCCTGGTTCTAGAATCTCAGGGCAGTTTTCCTTGATAATTTCATGAAAGATGATGTCTGGGCTCTTTTTTTGATCATGGCTTTCAGGTAGTCCCATAATTTTTAAGTTGTCTCTCCTGGATCTATTTTCCAGATCAGTTGTTTTTCCAATGAGAAGTTTCACATTCTCTTCCATTTTTTCATTGTTTTGGTTTTGTTTTATGATTTCTTGGTTTCTCAGAAAGTCATTAGACTCCATCTGTTCCATTCTATTCCTGAAAGAACTATTTTCTTCAGTGAGTTTTTGAACCTCTTTTTCCATTTGGCTAATTTTGCTTTTGAAAGAATTCTTCTCCTCATTGGCTTTTTGAACCTCTTTTGCCAATTGAGTGAGCCTATTTTTCAAGGTGTTATTTTCTTCAGCATTTTTTGGGGTCTCCTTTAGCAACGTATTGACCCGTTTTTCATGCTTTTCTTGCATCTCTCTCATTTCTCTTCCCAGTTTTACCTCCACCTGTCTAACTTGATTCAAAATCCTTTTTGAGCTCTTCCATGGCCTGAGCGCACCGGACATCCACCTGGGATGTCTGGGATACAGAGGCCCCTACCTCCACCTCCTGCCCTGATGGCAAGCATTGTACTTCTTCATCAGAAATGAACATCTCTTCCCCAATAAATAATTATCTATGGTCTTATTTTTCTTCCTCTTTCTTGGCATTTTCCCAGCCAGTTACTTGACTTCTGAGATTCCTCTCCACACCCCCCTAGATCTGCCCAGCCAGTGCTTGGGGTCTGAGATTCAAATGCTGCTTCCCAGCCTCAGGGCTATCCGCAATGGGTGCGGCTGCTATTCAATATGAGCTTAAGTTCTGGCACTTGGATGGGGGCAGGGCTGCCTCCCAGGCTCTGTTCCCTCAGGACCTTTGTGCAGAGACCTTCAGTAATGGAGCGGATGGGGACAGGGCCGCCTCCCAGGCTCAGTTCCCTCTGGGGGTTTTTGCAGAGACCTTTGGTAATAGAGCTCCTGCCTGCTCGGGGAGTCCCGGGCTGCCACTGCCTCTGCCACTCCCTCTGCCACTTCCTCCCGAAGGGTCCTGAGTCACAGAGACACCCTGCTCCCCTGTCTGCCAGCCCAGAAGTCTCTCTCACTGACCTGTAGCGTCTGTGGGTGGAGGGACCTTCCTGGCCCCCGAGATTCCGTCCCTGAAGCCTGCTCGGATGTGTTCCTCTGGGGTGGTGGCCAGGGCAGCACAGGGGTGTGCTCCACTGTCCACAGTGCAACGCACCCCTGCGGATGGCTTTCCAGGGCTCTCTGGAACAGAAATCTCTTCCACTGCGTTGGTGAGCACTTGCTCTGCTCCAGAATTTGTGGGGATTTCTCTTTACAGGAATTTTATTGGCTGTGGATCCGGAGCTAGCATACGGGAGTCTTTGTACTCTGCCATCTTGGCTCCTCCCCAGAACTATTGATTTCAATCAGGAAAGGACACAAAGGTCATCTAACCCAATCTTCTTGGTATGCAAGAAAGGAAATTGAGAATCAAAGAGGTTAAATGTATTGTCTGAGACCACAAACGTAATGATGGAACAAAGATTTTAATTCATATCCTCTAATGTTAGAGACTCTTTTCATTTTCTTCAACAGCTTACTGATATAAAGACAGATGTTTTAAGGAATATAATTAACTTCCAAAGGATGCTAGGTAATTTGGAAAGAATCTTCTTTTCTAGGGCAGTACTTTGTTCACATATACAACAAATTAATAGATTGGAGGACCAGAGAATCATATTTTAAGCTAACCTAACCCTCAGTCACTCTGTGATAAATATAAGCAGCTGAAGGAATCGAAGTGGAGAAAAAAAAATTTGTAGAACTAAAGTTAAGCATATACCTTCATTCTCATTGCTTTTAAAATATCATTATATTTACCACATCAACAGTTCTTAACCTGACGTCTGTGAATGGGTTTGATGACATCTCTGAATATGCATGGGATAAATCCCAATTTATTCATTGTTCTTGATTTCCTTCTGTGCAGTATATTTCAAGAATTTCAAAACAAAATTCTAAGAAGTTTATGGGATTAAGTGTACTACCAAAGGGATTAAATGACAGAAGAAATTTTATCACTTCCTTGGGGGGAATAATTAAGATGCAGAGTAGAAGGACTGAATTGCTCTAGCTCTCCCCTCATAGTCCATAAAATACTTGGAAAACATGACTCTAAACAAATACTAGAGCAGCAGAAGTCACAAAATGACAGAGTGAAACAGATTTCCAACCCAAGATAGTCTGAAAGGCCAACAGAAATGGTTTATTGCTCTTGGTTAAAAGCAGAGAGCAGTCCAGTCTGGGACACGCAGCAGAGTCAGTACTGGAGTAGATTTCAGGTCATGGAATCGTGGGTAGCAGCTCCAGTTCCTAGATTTATCAACCCACAAACATCAAAGACAACTTCAAAGGTAAGTAAGAAAGCTCTTTCACCTGGGTGAGAGGATAGTGTGGCCTGGCCCCAGGCTTGGCCCAGCCCCAGGGCAGCAGCACCATGAACTTTTGGAGTCCTCAACCTGAAGATTCTGGGAGAATAGGCCTGCTAATCTGGGTCTCAGTTCTGAATGGCAGTCCTAGGGTGAGGAGGTGCACTGCTGCTGGCACGGTGAACCTGGTAGTGACCATGGAGAGGCAATCCTACTTGTAGAAAAATCCAGGCTTTCACATCCAAAACCTTCAAAAAAATTATACAATGGTCTCAGACGATAGAAGAGCTCAGAAAATAATTGTGAAAATCAAGTAAGAGAGGTGGAGGAAAAATTGGGAAGAGAAATAAGAGCAATGAAGGAAAATCATGAAAAATGAGTTAACAGCTTGCTAAAAGGGACTCAAAAATGCTGAAGAAAATAACACCTTTAAAAATAGGCTAACTAATACATCAAAAGAGATCCAAAAAGCCAATGAGAAGAAGAATGCTTTAAAAAGAAGAATTGGTCAAATGCAAAAGGAGGTTCAAAAGCACACTGAAGAAAATGGTTCCTTAAAAATTAAAATGGAGCTGTTGGAAAATAATCATTTTATGCAAAACCAACAATTATAAAACAAAACCAAAAGAAAGAAAAAATAGAAGACAATATGAAATATATCATTGGAAAAATAGATGCAGGAAAGATAACTAAAAAATTATTGGTCAACCTGAAAACCATGATCAAAAAAAGAGACATCGTCTTTTAAGAAAGTATCAAGGAAAAATGCCCTCATATTCTAGAACTAGAGGGTAAAATTGAAATGGAGAGAATTCAGCAATGACATCTTAAAAGAGATCCCAAAATGAAAACTTCTAGGACTATTGTAGCTATATCCCAGAATTCCCAGGTGAAGGAGAAAATATTACAAGCAGCCAGAAAGAAACAATTAAAGTACTGTGGAAATACAGTCAGGATAACACAAGATTTAGCAGTTTCTACACTAAGGGATTGAGGGGCTTGGAATATGATATTCCTGAGGTCAAAAGAGATAGGATTAAAACCAAGAATGACCTACTCAACAACACCAAATATAATACTTCAGGGGAAAAACTAGAATTTCAATGAAATAGAGGACTTCCAAGCATTCTTGTTGAAAAGACCAGAGCTGAATAGAAAATTTGACCTTCAAATACAAAACTCAAGAGAAACATGAAAAGGTAAAGCAAAGCCTTAAGGAACTCATTAAAGTTGAATTGCTTACATTTCTACATGTAAAGATGTTATTTGTAACTCATGAGACCTTTTCCAATATTAGAGTGGGTAGAGGGAATACACACACACACATACATTTATACACATATATGTATGTGTGTGTGTATACACAGACACACACACACAGAGGACACATGGTGAGCTGAATATGAAGGGAGAATACCTAAAGAAATAAAATTTACTACTGAATGGAATGTACTAAGAGTAAGAGAAAGCAATAAATAGAATATAGCAAATCATCTCGCTCAAAAAGTGGGAAGAGCTTTTACAAAACAGGGAAGAGGAAAGAGATGAAAACAAAATAATTGAGCCTTACTCTCATGGGATTTAGACATGGAAATCTCTTTTACCCTACAGGAAGGCTAGTGGGGAAGGGGATAAGAGTGGGAAGTTAATAGAAGGGACAATAACTTGGGGAAAGGGATAATCAGAAGCTAACACTATTGTGGGAGGACAAGTCAAGGGAGAGAAAGGAATAAATGAAGGGCAGGATAGGACAGAGAGAAATGTGGTTAGTCTTTTACAATGTAACTATCATGGAAGTGATTAGCACTGTTACACATTAATATTGATCTATACTGAGTTCTTTTGAGGAGGGTCGGTCAAGGGAGGATGGGAGAGAATATGGAACTCAAATCTTTAATATGAAACTCAAACTTTATTTCTCTCTCCATAACTGAATATTACTGTAGAGCAAAAATGACAAATACATATATACATACATATATGTGTGTATAGGCATATTAAATATATTTACATATATACATACATATATATATACATACATATATGTGTGTATAGGCATATTAAATATATTTTCACATCAATCATGTCATAAAGAATTAGATGAATCACAAGAAAGAAAAAAAAAAGAGCGAATAGTATACTTCAGTCTGCATTCGTGCTCCATAATTCTCTGCATGTGTATAGTATTTTCCACCATTCTGAGTTTTCTTAGAACCTTCCATAGCTGAGAAGAACTAAGTCTATCAAAGTCCGTCACCACACAATGTTGACGTTAGAGGGTGCAATGTCCTGCTGGTTCTGCTCAACTTACTCAGCATCAGATCGTACAAGCATTTCTAGGTTTTTTTGAAGACCACTTGCTCATCATTTCTTATGAAGTAATAGTATTTCATTACATTCATATACCACAACTTAGTTAGCCATTGAAAATCTGATGGGCATCTCCTCTATGTCAATTTTTTTTTTTTTTTTTTTTTTACCACCAAACAAGAGATGTTTTAAATAGTTCTGTATACGTAGGTATTTTTTTTTTCCCCGTCGTTAAGATTTCTTTGGGATACAGAACTAGAAGTGGCAATGTTGGTAACTGGTAATTATGTATGTATTGTCTATGGTCAGACAGTTGGAAGCCCTATCTATTGGTCTTTCTGCTTGTAACTTTCGTTTGTGTTTTTTCTGAAGTTCAGAGTACTGACCTTTTCCCTGAAATAAATGAATGATGTATGTGCTTGATTCAAGTAACGTTGTTTACCCATTCTAAGGCTACTTTCCTTAGAAAATCAGATCTAAGAACCTGTGCAGCTGACCCTTCTATGTATACCAGGGTGCTTGCTGTTTTATATGTGGTACCTCAGGGTTGTTTAAATTGGCATCTCTCTAATCATTAGTGATATAGAGCATTTTTTTCATGTAATTATAGATTTTCCTCTGAAGACTGTCTATTCATAACCATTAACCATTTATCAATTGGGGAATGACCTGTGTTCTTATAAATTTGACTCATTTCTCTATATATTTTAGAAAAGAGACCATAATCACAGACACTAATTGTAAAAATTCTTTCACAATTTTCTGCTTCCCTCCTAATCCTGGTTGCAGTGGTTTTGTTTGTGCAAAAACTTTTCAATTTATTGTAATCAAAATCATCAATTTTACATTTCATAATGTTCTCTATCACTTTTTCAGTCATAAATTCTTCTCCTCTCCCTAAATCTGACAGGGAAACTATTCCTTCCTCTCCTAGATTGTTTGTAGTATCAGTCTTTACATCTAAATCGTGTACCCCTTTTGACTTTATTTATTTATATGGTGTAAATTATTAGTCTATGGTCAGTTTATACAATACACTTTTTCAGTTTACCTAGCAGTTTTTGTCAAATGCTGAGTACTTACACCAGAAGCTGGGGTCTTTGAGTTCATCAAACAGTAGATTATTATAGTCATTGACTACAGTATCTTGTGTAGCTAACTTATTCCATTGATTCACCATTCTGGTTTTTTTTTTTTTTTTTTTTAGTGCATATGAAGTAGTTTTGATGATTGCTGCATTATAATACAGTTCCACATTAGGCATGGATAGGCACCCTTCCCTTCTATTTCTTTTCATTAATTGCCTTGATATTCTATAACTTTTGTTATCCCAGATGAATTTTGTTATTATTTTCTCAAACTCTGTAGGATATTTTTGGTAGTTTGATTGGTATGATTCTGAATAAATAAATTAATTTAGGTAGAATTATCATTTTTTTTAAATTTTATTAACTTGGCTTACCAATGAGCTACTGAGGTTTTTTCAATTATTTAAATCTGACTTTATCTGTGTGAAAAGTGCTTTGTGACTGTGATCGTGTAGTTCCTAGGTTTCTTTTGACAGGTAGATTCCCACATATTTTATAACGTCTTCAGGAACTTTTTTCTCGTCCAAATTTATTTGTTTTCAATTTTCAACAATCACTTCCACAAGTTTTAAATTGTCTCCCTCTCTCCCCCTCTCCCCAAGATAGCATGCCATCTTATATGGGTTCTACGCATACATTCTTATTATGCACATTTTCATGTTAGTGATGTTTCATAAAAAGAATTAAAACAAATGTGAAAAAGCATGAGCAAAAACTAAACAAAACCAAACATAACAAAAGAGAAAAGTCTCCTTCATTCTATTTTCCTATTCCATAATTCTTTCTCTGGATGTGGATAGCATTTTGCATAATGAATCCTTTGAAAATGTTTCAGATCTTTCTATGGAGGACTGAGTCTATCAAAAACAGTCCTCACATACTGTGGCTTTTGCTTTGTATAATGTTCTCTTGGTGCTGTTAACTTCACTCAGCAACAGTTCAAATAAGTCTGTCCAGGTATTACTAAAGTCTGCCCATTCGTCATTTCTTATAGCACAATATTTTTCCATTACATTGGTATACTACAGATTGCTCAAACATTCCCCTGTTGATGGGCCTGCCCTCAATTTCCAGTTCATGGCCAACACAAAAAGAGGTGTTACAAATATTTTATACATTTGGGTCCTTTTTCTATTTTGATTAACCCTCTGAGATACAGCCCTAGAAGCAGTATTGCTGCTTCAAAGGGTATACATATTTTTATAGTCCTTTGGGCATAATTCCAAATTGCTCCCCAGAATGGCTGCATCAGCTCACAGCTCCACCAACAATGAATTAGTGTTCCAACTCTCCTACAACTTCTCCAACTTTTACCGTTTTCCTCTTTTGTCATGTTAGCCAATCTGATTGATGTGATAACTCAGAATTATTTTGATTGGTATAGCTCTAATCTATAATAATTTAGAGTATTTTCTCATGTGACTATGGATAACTTTAATTGTTTCCTGTGGTAACTGTCTGTTCATATCCTTTGACTATTTATCAATTGGAGAATGACTTGTACTCATAAATTTGAAGCAGTTTTCTATGTAGCTTAGAAATGAGACCTTTATCACAGACACCAGTTGTTACGATTCTTTCCCATTCTTCTGCATCCCTCCTAATATTATTTTCACTCACTTTTTGTAAAAAATTTTCAATTTAATGTAATCAAAATCATCCATATCATATTTCAAAATATTCTCTCTCTCTTGTTTGGTCATAAATTCCTACATTCTCCGTAAATATGACAAACAAACTTTTCCTTGCTCCTCTAATTTTTTTAGAGTAATAACTTTTATAACTAGATGGTGTACCATTTAGGCTTTATTCTGGTGTATGGTGTTAGGCATTGGTCCATGCCCAGTTTCTGCCACAATATTTTCCATTTTTTCTCAGCAATTTTTGTCAAATAGTGACTTATTATCCCAGAAGCTTGAGTTCCTGTGTTTACCAAAAAGTAGACTGCTATAGTCATTGATCACTCTGTCATGTGTACCCAACCTATTCCATTGATCTAGTCCTCTATTTCCTAGCCATTACCAAGTGGTTTTGATGATAACTGCTTTATAATACAATCTAAGATCTGGTGTGTCTAGGCCACTTTCCCTAGCATTTCCTTTCATTAATTTCCCTGATGTTCTGGACCTTTTGTTCTTCTTGATGAATTTTAATGTTATTTTTCTAGCTCTATAAAGTTGTTTTTGGTAGTTTGATTTGTATGGCATTGAATAAGCAAGTTAATTTAGGTAGAATTGTCATTTTTATTATATTAGCTTGGCCTACTCACAAGTAACTTTTGTTTTTCCAATTATCTACATCTGACTTTATTTCTAAAAGAAGTGGTTTTAAATTGTGTTTATACAGTCCATGGGTTCTTTTGGCAAGTAGTATTCCAAATATTTTATAGTGTTTAGAGTAACTTGAAATGAGATTTCTCTTTCTATCTCTTGCTGTTGGGCTTTGTTTGTAATATTTTAAAATACTGCTGATTTATATGGGTTCATATTGGTCCTGCAACTTTGTTAAAATTGTGTATTTCAAGGAAAATTTTTGCTTGATTCTCTAAAGATATCATCATATCATCTGCAAAGAGTGATAACTAAGTTCCTTCTTTGCTTATTTTAATGCCTTCATTTTAATTCTCTTCTCTTATTTCTAAGACCATATTGAATAATATCCTTTTCTCACCTCCAATCTTTTTGGAAAGGCATCTACCTTATGTCCATTACATATAATGCTTGCTGACAGTTTTACATAGATGACACTTATTGTTTTAAGGAAATCTCCATTTATTCCTATGCTTTCCATTCTTTTTGATAGGAATGGGTGTGTTTTGTCAAAATCTTTTTCTGCATCTATTGAGATAATTCTATGGCTTCTGTTCTTTTTTTTTCTTTTTAGTAGACGCTCTGAAACTTTTTATTTTATGTTTTGAAAAAGACAACAATAATTTATATCATTAAATAAAGCAGAAAGCTGAATGACCTTCTTCCCAAGCCTCAAAGGTGAGCCCTAGTACTGGCTCTCCTGACCTTCAGTGAGGCTGCCCCCAAGACTCTGCCTGAGGAGTGAATTTCACTTGTCTCTTTGGAAAGGTGATAAAGAGACGAGGGAGATACCTCTTTCTCATTCTCTCTTCTGAGCTAGTCTTCTCCCAAGTGTGGGAAAATCTCTCCTGTTTACACTGTGTAAATTCCCAGTTGGGACCCAGAAGCTGACACACCAGCAGCATCACTGCTTGCACAAGGGACTAGGATTCTTTCTTTTATTAGAAAAAAGGTAAGCAGACACAACAAAAAACTTAAAAATATAGAAATAATCTAACAAATGTGGCCACCTCAAAATCACACAAGCACTAATGGAAAATCCCTTCTTAATTTCAGTTTTGGTTCCAGCTTCCCCAGTCTCCTTATCACTCCCTCATACTGATCTTATAAAAGTTTTTTTTTTTTTAATTAAAAAACATAACTTTTTAAATGTTCCATAAAAATACTATTTTTTCTAGTCAGACAGAGATATTGCATTATGAAGAGTACCTTCTTTTTCCTCACTCTTTAAAATGTGAAAAGGTTATCACACTGGTTAATATAGAAAAATGCCAGAATCTCTGTGTATCACAAAAGCTGGTACCAAATGAACTAGGTAGGAACTTTACATAATGCAAGATGTCAGGATGGGACTTAGGACAACATTCAGGCCTTCAGCAAAGTTTCTCTTTCAGTCTCTCACACCTCTCCACTTCTCCCCCTTTCCCCCCCAAGCACAACCTCTCTAGATCAGCAATGTTATAGACTCAGGGCTCTCCATGAATTCTTAAGAAGTATGAAGATCAAACCACTGTTTAGAAAAAAAATGTCAACTTGATGCTCTGATTTTGCAGAGCCAAACATTCCTCCCTCCTTCTCTCTGGTGCCCTCTATGGATCATCTGGGTCTCCAAACACCCAATAACCCAGAAGAGATGAAAGTTCTTACTTATTTTAAAGAAAGCTCCATTTATGCCTGTACTCTCTAGTATTTTTTAACAGGAATGAGTGTTGTATTTTTTTTTTCAAAATCTTCCTCTGCATATATTGAAAGAATCGTACAATTTCTGTGAGTTTTGTTATTGATATGATGGGTTATGTTAATAGGTCTCCTAATATTGAACCAGCCCAGAACTTCTGGTATATATCCACCCTGGACATAAAGTGAAATTCTCAAGATAAGTTGCTGTGGTCTTTTTGCTAATGTTGCATTTAAATATTTTGCATGTGTGTTCTTTATACAAATTAGTTTATAAATTTCTTTTTCTGCTTTGATTCTTCACAACTTTGGTATCAGTATCATATTTGTATCATAAAAAGAATTTGGTAGGACTCCTTCTCTGCCTCTTTTCCCAAATAGACTATATACTATAGGAATTAATTGTTCTTTAAAGGTTTGGCAGAATTAACTTGAAAATCCATTTGGCACTGGAAAATTTCTTCTAAGATATTTCATTGATGCCTTCTTCAAATTGCTTTTCTGAGATGGGGTTGTTTAAATATTTTATTTCCCTTTGTGTTAATCTAGGCAATTTATATCTTTATAAATATTCATGTATTTCGCTAAGATTGTCAAATTTATTGAGATACAATTAAGTTAAATAGTTCCTAGTTATTGTTTTAATTTTCATTTATTGATGATGAATTCATTCTTTTCATTTGGTTTTTGGATCTCTTTCAGGAGGTTATCAATGGATTCTTTCAATATTTATTTTGCCCTCTGGTTCTACAATATCGAGGCAATTTTCCTTAATAATTTGATGAACATGATGTCTAGACTTTTTTTGATCATGGTTTTCAGGTAGTCCTATAATTTTTGAGTTGTCTCTCTTGGATGTATTTTTCAGATCATGTTTTTTCCCCGTGAGATATTTCACATTATCTTCTATTTTTTAATTCTTTTGATTTTGTTTTGTAATTTCTTTATTTCTCATAAACTCATCAACTTCCATCTGTTCCATTCTAATTTTTAAAGCAGTATTTTCTTCTGTGAGATTCAGAACCTCCTTTTCCATTTCACTAATTCAGCTTTTTAAAGTATTCTTCTCCTCATTGACTTTTTGAACTTTTTTTGCGAATTGAGTTAGCCTATTTTTAAAGGTATCATTTTTTTCAGTATTTTTGGGATCTCCTTTAGCAAGTGGTTGACTCACTTTTCATGATTTCCTTTCATCACTCTCATTTCTCTTCCCAAATTTTCCTCCATCTCTCTTACATGATTTTGAAATCCTTTTTGAGCTCTTCTATGGCCTGGTACCATTGCATATTTATTTTGGAGGTTTTGGATGCAGAAGTTGTGACTTTTAGGTCTTCCCCTAATGGTATACATTGTTCTTTCTCATCCAAAAGGATCTAAGAAAGTGCTTATTCACCAAGAAAGTAGGCTTTTATAGTCTTATTTTTTTCCCTCTTTTGGGAATTATCCCAGCCAATTACTTGACTTTTGAGTCCTTTGTTAAAAAGAGCATATACTCAGGGAACCTGTAAATTCTCTGTTCCTCCACAATCAAGGGATAGGAGTTTACTCCTCTCCTGGCATGCTCTCTTTTCTGTAAGCAAGCATAAGCATTCTGTTCTGCTTAGAATCTGCCAGCAGGGTTCCTTCTCCAGAGCCTCCACCAGTTCTACCACCAGCACTCCCCCTCATCCTAGGACCACCACTTAGGGCTGAGATTCAGATCAGGGACTCAATTTCCCCAGGGTCTTTAAGGGAGGGCTTCAAAAATGGACACTGTCACTGTAGTTACTGCTGCCAGCAGGGTCAGTATATGATCCCTTCTCACTGACGTGAGAGACCTGTTTCACTGAAAATTACCCCTGCCTTTGGCCATTCTGGGTTAAGCAATCTGGGAACTGCAGTTGTTGTTGGGGGTTCTGCCCTCTGAGGCCTCAGTTAAATGCATTTTGTTTTTGTTTTGTCTCAGATCAAAATTGCTACCCATTCTTCTTTTTTATTTCACCTTAAGCATGATGTTTTCAGCTCTAGTCTTTTACCTTTATCGTGTGTGTATCCCTGCTTCAAATGTGTTTTTATTTTGCAAACACTACATTGTAGTATTATAATTTTTAAACCTTTCTGCTATTGACTTCTTGTTTATGGGAGAGTTAATTGCTTCCACATTTACATTTGTGGTTAATTTTTATGTCTTTCTCTCCATCTTAACCCCAAAATTATTTATTCTTTTCTTTCCCCCTCCTCAGTAATTCTCTTAACTACTGCCTCCCTCAATCTGCCCTCTCATTTTCCCTCTCCTTTTTCTTTTCCTTAAGCCTCCAAATGCCTATAATGCAGGTTAGATTTCTATACTTAAGTGAATGGAATTTCTCTCCTTGCACCACATCCCATGACAGTAAGGTTCAAACACCGTTCATCTTTATACTCTAATATATCCTTGTGTCTTTTTATGTAATGTAATTTACTATTGTCTGGCTCTTCCTTTCCTCTTCTTCCATACAATCCCTTTTCACCTCATAATTAGGTTTTTAACCATCACATCAAAGTCAACTTAAACCTACCCTCTCTGTTTATGTATATCCCTTCTAGACTTTGTAATAAAGATACAGTTCTGAAGAGTTACAAGTAAGTTATTCCCATGAAGGAATGTAAAGAGTTTACCCTTATTGAAAACCATGCTTGCCCCTTTTTCCTGTTTATCTTTTATGCCTCTCCTGATGGTTTTAATTGCAGATCAAATTTTCCATTGAGTTCTAGTCTTTTCATCAGAAAAGCTCTGAAGTCCGTTATTTCCTTGAAAGTCCATTTCCTCCCATGAAGAACTATGCTCAGTATTACTGTGCATCAGTGTTTATTGTGATCCTTGGTTAATCCAAGCTGTTTTGCCTTAGAAATAACAAATTCCGGGAGGAGCCAAGATGGCGGAGTACAAAGACTCATGTATGCTAGCTCCAAACACACAGTCCATAAATTTTCTGTAAAAAAATCTCCCCACAAGTTATGGAGCAGTGAAAGCCATGCATCAATGCAGTGGAGGAGATTTCCATTCCAGAGAGCCCTGAAAAACCGAACCCAAAGGTCCATCGCACACCAGACAGTGGATCCCAGCCCTGCCCTGCCCTGGCCTCACAGCCCAAGAGGAGCAGACCTGAGCAGGGATCAGGGACAGAAGCTCCGGCGGCAGCAAAGGTCGCTCCACCCACAAGTGCTACAGGTCAGTGAGAGAGACTTCTAGGCTGGCCAAGAGGGGAGCAGGGTGTCTCCATAAGTCAGGCCCCCTGGGGAGGAACAGCAGGGGCAGCAGCAGAGGTAGCGGCAGAGGCAGTGGCAGCCCGGGACTCCTGGGTGCAGACAGGAGCTCAGATCCATTACTGAAGATCTCCGCATAAACTCCCTGAGGGAACTGAGACTGGGAGGTGGCCCTGCCCCCACCTCAGCACCGGAACTTAAGCTCACATTGAATAGTAGCCACGGAAAGCCCTGAGGCTGGGAAGCAGCAGTTGAATTTCAGACCGCAAGCACTACCTGGGTGGATCTCAAAGGGGGTGGAAATGAATATCAGAAGTCAAGTGACTGGCTGGGAAAATGCCCAGAAAAGGAAAGAAAAATAAGACCATAGAAGGCTACTTTCTTGGTGAACAGATGTTTCCCCCTTTCGTTTCTGATGAGGAGGAACAATGTTTAGCATCAGGGAAAGACATAGAAGTCAAGGCCTCTGTATCCCAAACACCCAAAAGAGATATCCAATGGGCTCAGATCATGGAAGAGCTCAAAAAGGATTTTGAAAATTAAGTTAGACAGGTGGAGGAAAAACTCCCAAGAGAAATGAGAGAGATGCAAGAAAAGCATGAAAAATGGGTCAATACCTTCCTAAATGAGACCCAAAAAATGCTGAAGAAAATAACACCTTGAAAAATAGGCTCACTCAATTGGCAAAAGAGGTTCAAAAAGCCAATGAGGAGAAGAATTCTTTCAAAACCAACATTAGCTAAATGGAAAAAGAGGTTCAAAAGCTCACTGAAGAAAATGGTTCTCTCAAAATTAGAATGGAACAGATAGAGGTTAATGACTTTCTGAGAAACAAAGAAATCACAAAACAAAACCAAAAGAATGAAAAAAATGGAAGAGAATGTGAAATATCTCATTGGAAAAAAAAATTGACCTGGAAAATTGATCCAGGAAAGACAATTTAAAAATTATGGGACCACTTGAAAGCCATGATCAAAAAAAAAGAGTCTAGGCATCATCTTTCATGAAATCATCAAGGAAAACTGCCCTGAGATTCTAGAACCAGAGGGCAAAATAAGTGTTGAAGGTATCCATCAAACACCACCTGAAAGAGATCCAAAAAGAGATACTTCTAGGAACATTGTGGCCAAATTCCAGAATTCCCAGGCCTAGGAGAAAAATATTGCAAGCAGATAGAAAGAAACAATACCAGTATTGTGGAAATACAATCAGGATAACACAAGATCTAGCAGCTTCTACATTAAGGGATCGAAGGGCGTGGAATAGGATATTCCAGAAGTCAAAGGAACTAGGACTAAAACCAAGAATCAGCTACCCATCAAAACTGAGTATAATACTTCAGGGGAAATACGGTCTTTCAATGAAATAGAGGATTTTCAAGCATTCTTGATGAAAAGACCAGAGCTGAAAAGAAAATATGACTTTGAAACACAAGAATGAGAAGAAACATGAAAAAGTAAACGGCAAAGAGAAGTCATAAGGGACTTACCAAAGGTGAACTGTTAACATTCCTACATGGAAAGACAATATTTGTAACCTTAAAACTTTTCAGTATCTGGGTGGTTGGTAGGACCACACACACAAACACACACACATACACACACACGCACACACACATGTACACACATGCACGCACACACATACAGAGACAGAGAGCACATAGTGAATTGAATAGGATGGGACCAAATCTTAAAAGAAATTAAGGTAAATGGTGAGAGAGAAATGTATTGGGAGGAGATAGGGTGAAATGGAATGGGGTAAATTATATGTCATTCAAGAGGCAAGCAGGAGACTTTTTAGTGGAGGGAAAAAGGGGAGAGCTGAGAAAAATAACATGAAGTTTACCCTCATCACATTCGACTAAAGGAAGGAATAAATTGCGCACTCATTTTGGTATGAAAACCTATCTTACAATACAGGAAAGTGGGGGAGAAGGAGATGAGCAGGGTCGGGGTATGATGGGAGGGAGGGCAATGGGAGGAGGGAGCAATTTGAAGCCAACACTCAGGGAGGGACAGGATCAAAAGACAGAATAGAAACAATGGGGAGCAGGATAGGATGGAGGGAAATACAGTTAGTCTTACAAATCATGACTATTATTGAAGTCATTTGTAAAACTACACAGATAGGGCCTATATTGAATTGCCTGCCTTCCCAAAGTGAATGGGTGGGGAGGGAGGGATGGGGAGAATTTGGAACTCAAAGTTTCAGGAACAGCTGTTGAGTATTCTTCTTGCTACTAGGAAACAAGAAATACAGTTAATGGGGAATAGAAAGTCATCTGGCCCTATAGGACAAAAGAGAAGATGGGGACAAGAGAAGGGAGGGATGATAGAAGAGAGGGCAGATTGGTGATAGGGAAAATTAGAAAGCTAGGCATATTGCAGTGGGGGAGGGGATAAATGGGGAGAAAATTTGGAATCCAAAATGTTGTGAAAATGCATGTAAAAAGCCAAATAAATACATTTATATTTTAAAAAGAAAGAAAATATCATATTCCCAGTCCTTCTATCTTTTAATATAAAAGGTGCAAGGTCCTGCATAACCCTGACTGTGGCTCCAATATGTTTCACTTGTTTCTTTCTGACTTCTTGAATTATTTTTTTCTTCATCTGCTAATTCTGGAATTCAGCTCCAATGTTCCTTGGTATTTGCAATTTTGGATCTCTTTAAGGAGGTGATAGGTGAATTCTTTCTAGGACAATTTTGCCCTCTGGTTCTAGGACCTCAGGGCAGTTTTCCTTGATTTCTTGAATGATGTTATCCAGAGTCTCTCTCTCTCTCTCTCTCTCTCTCTCTCTCTCTCTCTCTCTCTCTCTCTCTCTCTCTCTCTCTCTCTCTCTCTCTCTCTCTCTCATCCGAGTTTTCAGGTACACGAATTTTTTTTTTTTTAAATATTCAGTCTTGGATTTTTTTTTTTCCTCATCAGGTTTTTCTTTTTGTTTTTCAATGAGGTATCATCAGTTGTATTTTTAAAGAAATTGTTTACTTATTCTTCTACCTCTCTTATTTGAGTTTCAAAATCCTTGTTGAACCCTTCTAATACGGCTTTTGGGGCTTAACTCCAGTTCATCTTCCTCTTTGAGGTTTCACATATTAGTATCTTGACAGTTTTGTCCTCTACTTAGTTTTTTTTTTGATGTTTCCTCACCAAGGTACTTCTCTACATCCAGTGCAGGAGTCAGGAATACCTGAGTTCAAATCTTACCTCAGACACTTGACATTCATTAGCTGTGTGACCTTGGGCGAGTCACTTAACCTCATCTGTCTCATCCTGGATCATTTCCTGTCATCCTGACGAATATCTCGAAATTGGATTCAGATGGCTCCGAAAGAGAAATGAGATTGGTGACGTGCACAGCCCTCCCTCTCTCAAAACAAAGTCTAATGCAAATCATGTCATTATTTCTCTGAAGGCATGGTCTTCGTTGGTAACGAAGGATCAACACACTGCGTTCACTGTTTTTCTTTGTTTCTTTGTGTTCAAATTATTTGCCTTTTTTGTGACTTTTCAATTCGATTTCTGCTTCTGTGGCCTAGTGGCAGTGTTCCTGGCTACTTGTGCTGGACACTAGGGATCAGGTTCCTGTTTTTGTGTGCTTGGACCTCAAGTGCTGGTATATAAAGGTTGCAGTGCTATGGTGCCTTACATGGTGATGATCTGAAACTAGTGGTGGTAGCTGGTTTGTGTCTGGTGTTTATGCTTACTGCCTCCATCACCCTGGCGCTCAGGATTCCCTGAAGATTGGCTGAGGTGGGACTTGCTGCTGACTAGTTCAGAGACCTCCCATTCCATATTTGTCCCTTTCAGTCATAGCCATAGGGATGTTTCCCATTAATCCCCCTATTTTCCTGAGCTAAAAGGCTGCTGTATTTTGTCTTTCTGATTGTTCCACTATTCCAGGATTTTTCCAGGGCAATGTTCTTGGAGTTTTTCCAGGTCAATAAGGGTTTGTGAGAACAACTTACTGCTTACTTCATCTTGGCTCCCAAAAGTTGAAATAGGTGACTTTCAAACGTTCTCTCTTTAGGCTGATAGCTCTAGAAACAGCAACTGGTGCTGCATACTCTGTGCAGGACTGAGCTTTTGTCTCTCCCAGTTCTGACATCCTCCTGCTTCTAAGTTTCTAAGTCACATTTCTTTGAGCTAAAAAACGTCTGGAAATTGCCACTGCTGCCAGTGTTTCAGTCACCCAAAGTCTGCTCCACCTTTGTGGAATCATGAAGTAAATCATGGTAAATTGTGCTCTTCTCCCCATTCATTGCAACAGACCTACAGATCTATCTTTTTTTCAAAGATGAATATGTTCGGCCTTGCAGGAACATTATTTTGGACATTGATTTGTCTCACTCTTTCTTTTAAATCCTATTCCACTCATTTCTCCAGTTTCTCCTGGATAAAGAGTAACCCTAAGAATTGCTGTTTTTCTTTTAACATTGAAGTTTTTTTCATAAATGGAAGTTATATAAAATTGACAAACATTTTTTAAGATCTTATTATGTGCCTGACACTGTGCTAAGTGCTGGGCATATAAAAAGGGAAAATTCATATACTTTCAAAGATAACACAGTCCACTATGGAAACAACATGAAACTCCTATATACAAACGTTATACTGTATAAGTTGGCTATGCATACGTGGGGAAGGCACTAGAATTATGGCAGATCATAAAAGACTTTCTTGCAAAATGTGAAATATCACCCATGAATTTAAGAGAGCCAGAGTAGCCAGGATTTGGAGATAAGAAGAGAAGGAATTCTCATCATGAAGGATGACCAGTAAAAATTTAGAGATGAGAGGAGTGTCTTGTAGAATGAGATCAGTTCTCTGCATTGTAGAATTGAGTATGCTGATAAATATTTAATAACTGGCCTCCAAAAAAGTATATCCAACACAATTTTCAGTTAAATCTGCAGTATTTTATCACTTATCACTTACTTAAGCTTTGCCATCAATAGAACAACAAATTAAGCCCTGATGCGTAGCATTTTGTGGATTATGAGGTACGTATACTAACAGTAAAAATGTAACAATTAGACTTCATGAGCAGTTACAAGTTTCAGCATACTACTCTAAACTAATTGCACAGTCCATGGAGAGGAGAAAGATGTATGAAGTTTTAAAGGTGAAAAAGGACCAGATTGTGGAATGATTTATAAACCAAATAAAGAACTTTATATTTGGTCCTTGAGGTAATAAGGAATAACTGAGGTTTACTGAATAGGGAGATAATATAGTCAAACTTACATTTTAGAAAGATAAATTTCATAGTTGAGTGGAGGGTGGACTAAGGCAGAGAGAGACTTGAGGCAGGAATAAAAGTAACAGAATATTTCAATAATCTAGCCATAACTTGATGATGACCTGTATTATATTGGTGGCAGTGTCCAGGAAAAAATGGTTATCTAAGAGATTTGCTAAGAAAGTAGAGGTATAGGAAAAATCAGATATCGGAAACAAATTAGATATGAGGGGCAACAACAAAGCACCCAGGATAACTAAGTTGTGAGCCAAAGTGACTGCGTGAATGGTGGTACCATTAATAAGAATAGAGAAGTTTAAAATAGGGGAATGGCTTGATGCAAAAGATAATAAATTCAGTTTTAGAGATATTGAGCTTGAGATGTCTAAGGAACATCCATTTGAGTTTTCCAATAAGTATTTGGAGATACAAGACTGAAAGTTAGCAGAGAGATTAAGGCTGGAGATAGACACATATATAAATGTATAGACATATGTACACGAATCACCAGTGTAGAAATGAAAACAAAATCCAGAGCAGCTGAGAGAATAGCACAGAGAGAAATAATAAAACTTAGGACAGAATCTTGGAGGATATCTATACTTGGTAGCTGTGCCCAAGGTGAAGTTGCAGTAAAGGAAACTGAAAAAACAAGCAGGAGAAGAACCAAAAGATATCAACATCACAAAAATCTAGAGGGGAAGGGAGTATCAAGGAGAAGAAGCTGATAGAAATTGTCAAAGGTTACAGAGAAATCAAGAAGAATGAGTACTGAGCGCAAAAAATAAACTATTTGACCTAACAAGCGTTCATTACTAAATTTGGAGAGGATAGTTTCAGTTGAATGATGAGCTAGATTGCAGAAAATTCAGAAGAGAAATGAGAAGAAAAGAAGTGGAGGTACTAACTGTAGGATTCCTTTTCAAGGAGTTTAGCCATGAAAAGGATACTGATATAGTATGATATCTAGAAGGAATGTGTGACTCAAGAGAGGGGTTTTTTTTGGTTAATAATGGGGAACACAAATACATGGTAATATTAACAAAGTAATCAGCAGAGAGAGAAATATTGAATATTAGTTCAAATGAGGATGATGGAGAGAGTAGTGCCTTAGAAAAATTGGGACAGAATAGGATCCCTTATGCAAACTTAAAGGATTGGTTTGCCAAGGAAAAGGGTCATCTCTTCAATTGAATTAGAAAGAGGAAGTAGTTATGGAAGGTAATGGAGTGATAGGAGGCCAAAAGAGGGAGCTTTGAAATTATAGCCTCATTATTTTTTCCATGAATTATGAGACAAGGTTTTCAAATGAGAGGATAAGAAAAGCAAGATATAGGAGGCCTGAGGAGTAATGGAAAGGCTTAGAAAAGCCATTGTGCTGAGGATAGTGAATTTATTAAGTAGTTATAAAATGATTGCTTTGTTACAGTAAGGGTCCAATTGAAATTATGTAACATTAATATTTTGTGGCTTACCAAGATGTCACATCTTTTCTATAGTTTTATTCAGAAGTCTTTGAGTTCGAACAAAGGTAATGGATCATAGAGTGAACCCAAGCTTTAACTTTGTCAGAGTAAGATTAACAATTAAATCAGGGGCCAAGTATTGAGAATAAGGGACAGCATGGAATTGAATTGTTTCACCAAGTAGTCAAGTTGTGGGAAGAAATAAGAGTGTAACCAATGCAGGGATGATAGTATGATGAAGAAAGAGGGTAGAGGGATTAATATTTACTGTGAGAATATAGATCACAGTTAGAGATTAGGTTTTTGGTCTCTCCTGGTGACTTATAGAGTTTGGTGTTTGATGGTGAAACTTTGAAATGTAATTACTTTATGCTTTGAAATTACAAATATGAGTTTTTTTCTTTTTTATTCTTTTCTTTTTATTATTTTTATTGGCAACTCTTTTCTTTATATCACAAATATTTCAATGTTGCTATCCAAATAAAACCCTTTCTTGCAAAACAAACAGTTAAACAAAAACATCCTTTGAATATCATGATAATGTATGCAATATTTTGTCCTACTAGATCCTTGACGGGCAATGGACAAGGAAGCATAATTTATTATGCGTTTTCTTGAGTTTTCATTGGTCTTTTAAGAAATCATAGTTGCATTTACTTTGATAATCTCTTCTTTTATGTTTCCAGGGTCAGTGTATGCATGTTTTAAAGTTTGTTCCTGCTCATTTAACCCTGCATAAGTTAATATAAACATTGCCAAAGGATCCAAATTTTTTCATCATTTCTTTTGCACCATAATATCCCATTAAATCCATATATTGTAAGGTTTTGTGCATATTCCTCAATTGTTGATATTTTCCATTTATGGGTTATCACTAAGAGCATAGCTATAAATATCTGTTTATATGTTGGATTTTTTTTTTCTTTTCCTTCTTTCACTTCTTTGAAAAGAGATCCTCCATAGTGAGATTGCTTGGCCAAGGTATATAGATAATATAGTCATTTTTCTTTCATAATTCCAAATTCATAAGGAGTTGTACGAGTTCACAGCTGCACCGCCTAAAAATTGATCACTGTGATAAATAACTTTTTCCACTATTTTCATCTTTGCAAATTTTCATGAAACAAGATCTTCAGGGTAATTTAAAGTTGTTTCTTAGTAGTAGTTATTTAGAGAGATATTTTTATGGTTATTAGTACCTTATGATTTTACTTTTGAAAACTTCATATGCTTTAACCATTTAACTATTGGGGAATGGAAGCTGATATTATAGATTATAGATGTGAATATTGATATGAATACATGAAAATATGCAACATTTTATCAGTGATATTTAGATTTGGAAGTAACTTTAAAGTTCATTTAGTCCGTCTTATTTATGTAACAGATGAGTAATTGAAGACTCAGAGAGGTTGTATTGTATGCAAGTTACATAAAGTTACATTCAGTCAAAGCCAGTATTCGTATCTAGATTTCCTGACTCTAAAAGTCAGTTTTTCTTCCAATTTAAAAGAATTCCTATCGTAATTTTTTTGGCCAATATTACACCATTCCATTGATAGTGAATGGGGATTCTCTATTTGTGAGGAATATTTCAAATGATAATTCTCTGATATATGAAAATGATTGATTTTCCCTTCCTTTTCATACTAAAATTATACAGAAAAGAGAGGGTGTTCTTATATCCCACTTTATAAAATCTTCTGACTAAAGAATCAACTTTCTGTGTAACATAAAATGAACTGCAAAGCACTAGAGCATAGTTGAAAAATAATAATTCCATTAAAACTATGTAAGATTTGCGAGTTTGAAGAAGTCAAATAAATGGAAAAATGTTTAGACACATGTTCCACATCTTTCAGCTCACAACCTAATTCACTGGATCACTTTTTTTAAAGATACAAAATATCTTTTCCCTTCTTAGCACTAGGACTAAAGAGCACTTTCAGTTGAATACTGAACACAGACAGTAGCTTCTAAAGAAAGAAAAGGAAAGGTTAAATATGTTAGCTGCATACATAATAAATATCTCTTAAGAGCTATAAAACTGCAATGGAGACCTTTCGAAGGCTACTTGACAACAATGTATATGAGTTACTGTTCTTTCAATGAGAAGAATGAGTCTAACAATATCAGGAAGAAACTTCTCTTAGATCCATTAGAGAACGTTCCATCTTAACTCAGAAAGAATAATTCATTAACCCTCATTAACCCCTGACATGTAAGTGTGACAAATCTTGTGATTCACAGAGGACATATAAAATTCACCAGGTTCACAGAATAAATCAATGGCAAAAGTGATAACTCATATTGTTTTTCAAGTAGCAAAAGTACTCTAAACACTCCACTTCCCTTTCAAAGAAGGAGAAACCCAGAAAGAATAAAGCCACTCCACTAATAAACGCTGGATCTAAGATTTCGATCCAGGCACTCCTTTTCTTCCAATTTAATGCTTATTTTCCCATCACAACAGTATGCCCAATCTATATCACGCTCAAAATAACAAGGTGTATTATTTTCTTTTCACATTTTTGGTACTTCTAAGAATTTCGTGGAATTGATCCAGGTTCCACTACAATAAATATGGCTTTTTTAAAATAAGATTTTCTACAAAGTTGAGCATATAACCAATTTGTTTTCCCCAAAATGTTATGGAAAAAAAGAATTATTATGAACTACAATTTAGGTCATAAATACTAAAAATTAAATGACAATTTTCAAAACTTTCAGAAATTTTTGTTTGGGGGTCATTAAACTTCAAATATACTTTTTGGTGTAAAGAGTTCAGATAGAATGCAAAAGAAGATTAGAATCACAATCAAACCTGAATCCCCTTTCTACCTCTTAGCAGTATGGCCTCAAGCAAGTCATATAACTCTCTTCATCATATTTGAAACCTCTTAAAAAATGAGGCCAACTGTAGCATTTTATGAATCCTGTATAGTTCTAATTATTTAGCCATATCTGAGTGAGTAAGTTGTAATTAAAAGTTGTTAGATTAAAATTGGTATAGCTTTTTATGTTGGGCTTCTTATGACTAAACTATTTAGGTTTCCACTAAAGTTGTAGCAAGGGGGGGGAGGAGCCAAGATGGTGGAGTAGAAAGACTCACGTATGCTAGCTCCAAATCCACAGCCCATAAATTTCCTGTAAGAAGAACTTCCCACAAATTCTGGATCACTGCAAGGCACACAGAAACACAGTGGAAGGGATTTCCATCCCAGAGAGTCCTGGAGAGCAGTCCCCAGGGGTCCGTCGCCCCTGGAAAGTGGAGCCCACCCCTGTGCTGCCCTGCCCAGGTGGCCCCAGAGGAGCAGATCTGAGCAGGCTTCAGGGAAGGAATCTCTGGTGGCCGCAAAGGTCCCTCCACCCACAGATGCTACAGGTCAGTGAGACAGACATCTGAGCTGGCTGAGAGGGGAGCGGGGGTCTCCGTTCCTCGGGCCCCCTCAGGAGGCAGTGGCAGTGGCCTGAGACAGAAGGCAGCAGCAGGCATAAGTTCAGGTCTCTGCATAAACCCCCTGAGGGAATTGACCCTGGGAGGCAGCCCTGCCCCCACCCCAGCACCAGAACTTAAGCTCACATTGAATAGCAACCGCTCCCATCATAGATAGTCCTGAGACTGGGAAGCAGCATTTGAATCTCAGACCCCAAGCACTAGCTGGGCAGATCTAGGCAGGGGTGGAGAGGAATCTCAGAAGTCAAGTAACTGGCTGGGAAAATGCCCAGAAAAAGGAAGCAAAATAAGACCATAGAGAGCTACTTTATTGGGGAAGAGATGTTCCTTCCCCCCTTCATTTCTAATGACGAAGTACAATGCCAGCCATTGGAGAAAGACATGGAGGTCGGGGCCTCTATCTCAGACATCCCAGTTGGGTGTCCGGTGGGCTCAGGCCATGGAAGAGCTCAAAAAGGATTTTGAAAATCAAGTTAGACAGGTGGAGGAAAAACTGGGAAGAGAAATGAAAGAGATGCAAGAAAAGCATGAAAAACGGGCCAATACCTGGCTAAAGGAGACAAAAAAAAATGCTGAAGAAAATAACACCTTGAAAAATAGGCTCAATTGGCAAAAGAGGTTCAAAAAGCCAATGAGGAGAAGAATGCTTTCAAAAGCAAAATTAGCCAAATGGAAAAAGAGGTTCAAAAACTCACTGAAGAAAATAGTTCTCTCAAGATTAGAATGGAACAGATGGAGTCTAATGACTTTCTGAGAAACCAAGAAATCATAAAACAAAACCAAAAGTATGAAAAAAATGGAAGAGAACGTGAAATATCTCATTGGAAAAACAACTGACCTGGAAAATAGATCAAGGAGAGACAATTTAAAAATTATGGGACTACCTGAAAGTCATGATCAAAAAAAGAGCCTAGACATCATCTTTCATGACATTATCAAGGAAAACTGCCCTGAAATTCTAGAACCAGAGTGCAAAATAAGTATTGAAGCAATCCATCGATCATTACCTGAAAGAGATCCAAAAAGAGAAACTCCTAGGAACATTGTGGCCAAATTCCAGAGTTCCCAGGTCAAGGAGAGAATATTGCAAGCAGCTAGAAAGAAACAATGTCAGTATTGTGGAAATAAAATCAGGATACCACAAGATCTAGCAGCTTCTACATTAAGGGATCGATGGGCGTGGAATAGGATATTCCAGAAGTCAAAGGAACTAGGACTAAAATAAAGAATCACCTACCCAGAAAAACTGAGTATAATACTTCAGGGGAAAATATGGTCTTTCAATGAAACAGAGGACTTTCAAGCATTCTTGATGAAAAGACCAGAGCTGAAAAGAAAATTTAACTTTCAAACAGAAGAATGAGAAGAAGCATGAAAAAGTAAACAGGAAAGGGAATTCATAAGGGACTTACCAAAAGTGAACTGTTTACATTCCTACATGGAAAGACAATATTTGTAACTCTTAAAACGTTTCAGTATCTGGGTAGTTGGTGGAACCACACACAGACGTACACACACACACGCACGTGCATGCATGCATGCACACACATATACACACAAGCATGCGCACACAGAGACAGAGAGCACAGAGTGAATTGAATAGGATGGGACCATATCTTAAAAGAAATTAAGGTAAATGGTGAGAGAGAAATGTAGTGGGAGGAGAGAGGGTGAAATGGAATGGGGTAAATTATATCTCATTCAAGAGGCAAGCAGGAAACTTTTTAGTGGAGGGAAAAAGAGGAGAGCTGAGAAAAAAACATGAAATTTACCCTCATCACACTTGACTAAAGGAAGGAGTTAAATGCACACTCATTTTGGTATGAAAACCTATCTTACAGTACAGAAAAATGGGGAAGAAGGAAATAAGCAGGGAGGGAGGGAAGATGGAAGAGAGGGCAATGGAAGAAGGGAGCAATTTGAGGTCAACAGTCTTGGGGAGGGACAGGATCAAAAGACAGAATGGAAACAATGGGGGCAGAATAGGATGGAGGGAAATACAGTTAGTCTTACACGACATGACTGTTATCGAAGTAATTTGCAAAGCTACACAGATATGGCCTATAATGAATTGCCTGCCGTACCAAAGGGAATGGGTGGAGAGGGATGAATGGGGAGAATTTGGAACTCAAAGTTTTAGGAACAACTGTTGAGTATTGTTCTTGCTACTAGGAAATAAGAAATACAGTTAATGGGGAATAGAAAGTCATCTGGCCCTACAGGACAAAGGAGAAGATGGGGACAAGAGAAGGGAGGGCAGATTGGTGATAGGGAAAATTAGAATGCTTGGTGTATTGGGGTGGGGGTAGGGGATAAATGGGGAGAAAATTTGGAACCCAAAGTTTTGTGAAAATGAATGTAAAAAGTTAAATAAAAAAATAAATTAAAAAATAAAAAAAAATAAAAAAAAATAAAGTTGTTTCAAGGGCACGCAGCTAGGAAAGTCAGGACTCAAACTCAGGTCTCCTAAATCTTTACCCATATGCCTTATTTAACAATTCATTATTTAATGATTGCTGAAATGGAATAAAGAAGTCTTTTTCTATGATCCTAAGCACTAGAATCTTCATTTTATTTATACTGTATAAAGTATAATACAATATAATATGCTAAAAAAAACATAATGCAATGTAATATAATGTGAATGTTGATGTATGCATGTATATATGCAAGATACATGTACCTAATTATAAATGTGTGCATGCATGCATATACATTATATATGCATGTATGTGTAATATCTAAAATATATAAATACATTACATAGAAACATGTGAAAATATGGATTTGTTTATGGGTGTTACTGTGGGTGTATCTGCCATTTTTCAGTTATGTTCAAATTTTCATAACTCCTTTTCTCATTTTATTGGCAAAGAAACTACAATGGTTTGCCATTTCCTTTTCCAGTTCATTTTATTTATTTAATTTTGATTTTAATTTTCAGCAGACATTTCCACAAGATTTTGAGTTCCAGATTTCCCTCTAATCTATCCCCTGCACCCACCCCAAAAGCTTGCATTTGATTATCATTTTCCCCAATCTGCCCTCCCTTATATCACACCCCTCCTCTTTCTTATCTCCATTTCCTCTATTTTCTTGTCCTGATGCTCCTGCCCATCCAAGCTTGATTTATTTATTTTTCTTTCTATTTACAGGCACCACCACCTGACTGTTTCTTAAGGAGACATACATTAAATGGGTATTACCTCACTTTAAGTGACTACCTGAAAATTCCTTAGCCTAAAAGATTAAGGTCTCTCATTCTATGCTGTGACATCTCCAGTCATC
The DNA here is from genome assembly GCA_023548195.1 of Bettongia penicillata ogilbyi. Classification (NCBI taxonomy): domain Eukaryota; kingdom Metazoa; phylum Chordata; class Mammalia; order Diprotodontia; family Potoroidae; genus Bettongia; species Bettongia penicillata. The sequence continues at coordinate 2,126,705 of JAJHZJ010000777.1, read as the reverse complement.
CTGATGAATAACTGCTCACAGGATCCAGACGGCTCAGGTGGAGAAAGTGAGGCTGGTGAACTTGCATAGTCTTCCTTCACTCAAAACAAAATCAAGTGCAAGTCATGTCATCATTTTTCTGATGTCATGATCCTCTTCAAAAAGAAAATCAAACACAACATTTTTGTAATTAATTTCTTTGTTTTCAGTTTTCTACCATCATTCTATAAATGTTAATTTTTTCTCCCCCTCCCTTACCCATTCCTAATGGAGATGGCATGCAATCTTATATAGGTTCTACAATTACATTCTCATTAACCACATTTTCACATTAATCAAGTGGCACAGAAGAATTAAAATGAATGGGAGAAACCATGAGAAAACGCAAACCAAAATAAAACAAAATACAAGATAAAATATTCTTCTTCATTCTGTGTTCTTATTCCATATTTCTTTCTCTGGATGTGGATGGCATTTCATCTCAAGAACTCTTTGGGAATGTTTTAGGTCCTTGCATTGCATAAAAGGGCTAAGTTTGCCAGAACCAGTCCTCACAGATTGTGGCTGTTACTGTGTACAATGTTCTCCTAGTTCTGCTCATTTCACTCAGTATCAGTTCGTGCAAACCCTTGCAGGTCTCTCTGAACTCCTCCTCTTTGTAATTTTTCTGAGCACAATAGTATTTCATTGCATTCATATACCACAACCTGTTCAACTATTCCCCAATTGATGGGCATTCCCTCAATTTCCAGTTCTTGATCACCAGAAAGATTAATGTAGATAATATAAATATGTTTGTAAATATGGGACATTTTCCCACTTTTATGATCTCTTTTGGTTACATTCCTAGAAGCGATACTGCTGGGTCAAAGGGTATGCATATTTTTTTTTATTTATTTAGCTTTTTACATTCATTTTCACAAATTTTTGGGTTCCAAATTTTCTCCCCTTTTCTCCCCTCCCCCCCACCCCAATACCCCAAGCAATCTAATTTTCCCTATCTCCAATCTGCCCTCTCTTCTGTCATCCCTCCCTTCCCTTGTCTCTATCTTCTCTTTTCTCCTGTAGGGCCAGATGACTTTCTATTCCTCATTAACTGTATGTCTTCTTTCCTAGTTGCAACAACAATACTAAACAATTGTTCCTAAAACTTTGAGTTCCAAATTCTCCCCATCCCTCCCTCCCCACCTATTCCCTTTGGTACGGCAGGCAATTCATTATAGGCCATATCTGTGTAGCTTTGCAAATGACCTTCCTGATAGTCGTGTTGTGTAAGACTAACTGAATTGCCATCCCTCCTAACCTGCCCCTCATTGTTTCTCTTCTGTCCTTTGATCCTGTCCCTCCCCGAGTGTTGACTTTCAATTACTCCCTCCTCCCTTTGTCCTCCCTTCCATCATCCCCCCCCAATATCTCCTTCTCCCCCGCTTTCATATACTGTAAAATAGGTTTTCATACCAAAATGAGTGTGCATTTCACTCCTTCGTTTAGTCAAATGTGATGAGGGTAAACTTTTGTTTATTTGTTTGTTTGTTTTTTCCCTCAGCTCTCCTCTTTTTCCCTCCACTAAAAAACATCTCCTACTTGCCTCTTAAATGACATATAGTTACCCCCTTCCATTTCCCCCTCTTTCCTCTCACTACATTTCTCTCTCACCATTTACCTTAATTTCTTTTAAGGTATGGTCCCATCCTATTCAGTTCAATCTGTGCTCTCTGTCTCTGCATGTGAATGCATGTGTGTATGTGTGTGCATGCGTGTACATGTGTATGTGTGGTCCCACCAACCACCCAGATACTGAAAAGTTTTAAGAGTTAGAAATATTGTCCTTCCCTGTATGAATGCAAACAGTTCATTTCTGGTAAGTCCCTTAATACTTCTCCTTGCTGTTTACTTTTGCATGCTTCCTCTCATTCTTGTGTTTGAAAGTCAAATTTTCTTTTCAGCTCTGGTTTTTTCATTAAGAATGATTGAAAGTCCTCTGTTTCATTGAAAGACCATATTTTCCCTTGAAATATTATACTCAGTTTAGCTGGGTAGGTGATTCTTGGTTTCAGTCCTAGTTCCTTTGCCTTCTGGAATATCCTATTCCACGCCCTTCGATCCCTTAATGTAGAAGCTGCTAGATCTTGGGTTATCCTGATTGTATTTCCACAGTACTGGAATTGTTTCTTTCTAGCTGCTTGCAAGATTTTTTCCTTGAGCTGGGAGTTCTGGAATTTGGCCACAATGTTCCTAGGAGTTTCTCTTTTTGGATCTCTTTCAGGTGGTGATCGATGGATTCTTTCAATACTTATTTTGCCCTCTGGTCCTAGAATGTCAGGGCAGTTTTCCTTGATAATTTCATGCAAGACGATGTCTAGGCTCTTTTTTTGATCATGGCTTTCAGGTAGTCCCACAATTTTTAAGTTGTCTCTCCTTGATCTATTTTCCAGGTCAGTTGTTTTTCCCATGAGATATTTCACATTCTCTTCCATTTTATCGTTCTTTTGGTTTTGTTTGGTGATTTCTTGGTTTCTCATAAAGTCATTAGACTCCATCTGTTCCATTCTAATTTTGAGAGAACTATTAAATTCAGTGAGCTTTTGAGCCTCTTTTTCCATTTGGCTCATTCTGCTTTTGAATGCATTCTTCTCCTCATTGGCTTTTGAACCTCTTTTGCCAATTGAGTGAGCCTATTTTTCAAGGTGTTAATTTCCTCAGCATTTTTTGGGGTCTCCTTTACCAAGATATTGACCTTTTTTTCATACTCTTCTTGCATCTTTGTCATTTCTCTTCCCAGTCTTTCCTCCACCTGTCTAACTTGCTTTTCAAAATCCTTTTTAAGCTCTTCCAAGGCCTGAGCCCACCCAACACCCCCCTGAGGTGTCTGGGGTGCTGAGGCCCCGCCCTCCACATCTTTCCCTGATGGGAAAAATACGTTCTCGTCCTCCCCATCAGATCCGAAGGTTGGGATCATTTGCATTTGTTGGAAAAAACTCTCCAAAGTCTTATTTTTCTTCCCCTTTCTAGGCATTTTCCCAGCCAGTTACTTGACTTCTGAGATTCCTTTCCACCCCCTCCTGGATCCGCCCAGCTAGTGCTTGGCCTCTGAGATTTAAATGCGCTTTCCCGCGGCAAGCTTTAGTTCTGGCGCAAGGGTGGGGGCAGGGCCGCCTCCTAAGCTTGGGCCCTCAGGGGCTCCCTGCAGAGACTTTCAGGAACGGAGCAGGTGGGGGCGGGGTGGGGGGCCCCCTCCTGCTGTGCTCAGCTCCCTTGGGGGTTTTATTCAGAGGCGTTCAGCAGTAGAGCAGGGTGGGGGCAGGGCCGTCTCCCCTGCTCGGCTCCCTCAGGTTGGAAAGACCTTCAGTATTGAAGATCCTACCTGCTGCTGGGGGATTCCTGAGTCCCGGGCCGTTGCCGCCTCAGCCGCCCGCCCACGCCTCTGCCTCCACCGCTTCCTGCCCCCGTCTCTGCTGCCGCAGCTTCCTCCCGAGGGGGCCCAAGTCACGGAGATGCTCCGCTCCCCTCCCCTATCGCAGCTTTCTTTCTTACTTACCTATACCTTCTGTGGGCGGAGGGACTTTCCCGGCTGCCGGAGCTTCCCCCGGAGCTTTCCTCTCTGAAGTCTGCTCGGGTCAGCTTCTCTGGGTCGCGGCCAGGGGTGGGGGTGGGGTCCGCTTTCCGGAGTGCGCTGGACCCTGGGGACGGCTCTCCAGGGTTCAGTGGAACGGAAATCTCTTCCCCTATGTTTATGCACCCCCTGCAGAGATTCAGAATTTATGGGGATCTCCTTTTACCTCAATTCCATGGGTTGTGGGCTCGGAGCTCGTAAATGTGCGTCCTTCTACTCCGCCATCTTGGCTCCCCAATCTATGCATATTTTTGTAGCCCTTTGAAACTAGTTCCAAATTGTTCTCTAGATTGTTGGATCAGCTCACAGCTCCACCAGCAACGAATTAGTGTTTCAACTCTTGCCTATCTTCTCCAACATTTAACATCTTCCTGTTTTGTCATATTAGCTAATCTGATAAGTATGATGTATTTCCTAGTTGTTTTGATTTGCATCTCTCTTACCAATACCTCTTTAGAATATTTTTTAAATGTCTATAGATAGCTTCAATTTCTTCCTCTGAAAACTACCTGTTCATATCCTTTGACCATTTATAAACTGGGGAATGACTGGCATTCTTGTAAATTTGACTCAGTTCTCAATGTATTTTAGAAATGAGGCCTTTATTACAGACATTGGTTGCAAAAATTGTTTCCCAGCTTTCTGCTTTCCCCCTAATCTTGGTTGCAATTGGTTTGCATATATTTATTTCTATATCTATCGATCCATACCTATATAGGTCGTTAGATAGATATCACTTTGATTTAATTAATTAGTTAAGAAACATTAAATGCTCACTATGCTTCACAAACTATGCCAAGTGACAGAGATACAAAGTGGTGGTTGTCCTTCATTCTCAAAAGGGACCAAAATGAATTTACAATTTTAGAGTCAAGTAACAATGCATCCCACCGGGGTGATCAGACTAAAGATGACTCAGAATCCTCTACCGCAGGTTGGGCATATATAATCCATGTGAACATTTGAGGTGAATTCTCTAAATTTGTGCATCTCATGTTTCTTTTGAGCTACTTCAATTCTGCTTTATTAATAGAGCACAGCATTTTCTCTGATGAGTGCACACCATATTGGAATTGATAAATGTAAAACTGCAATTGAATCAGTGGCTAAAGGGATTACTTAAAAATACATTGGCTTTCTATGGGGAGAAACATCAATCATAAAACAAAATCTAGAAAAATATTTGAAAAAACTTATCTGGCATCTTGAAATGATACCCAATAGGAAAAAAACTTGTTTTTTTCTTTTCTTTTCCTTTCAAGAATCTAACAGAAGGTGAATTTCAAAGTGAGAGAAATTGCGTGGAAGGTAGAGGGGAACAAGACACATGTGCTTCCACACCCCCTACTTGCTAGCCCTGGTGGGGACCTCCAGTTCCTAATTTATACACTTGTGGCTAGACAGTGCAGAACAGTGTGGTGCAGCAACAGCAGTGAGGCAAAGCAGCAACAGTGAGGCAAGGATGTCTAGTGACAAAAAATCCATTTTTAGTAGGGTTTCATGTCTCAGTCTGTTGGTGCTTGCCAAAACTCAGGGACCATCATTTCTGTGATTTAGTTGCAGCAGTATTCATCTAGGGAGTGAGTGCAAAATATTGTTGTTATGTGAAGCTCAGGGCACAAGTTGTTTGCTGGGCCTTAGCTCTGGAAAACAGAATATCCCCTAATAAATATCTTTTCCTTCAATTCTGATTTTTTGACAGTTATATGTAAAAGTAATTTTAACATTTGTTTTTTTTTTAATTCTGAGAAAACATGTTTATTGCAATTGCTATGCAAGCAGTATCATTTTTAAATTTTAAATTACTTCTTAATTATAAAATTTAAAATAATCAACAAATGAATATTTTAATATACAAACATGTAAAAAAAAATGATTGTATATTGTAAGGGAATTGCCAACCCCCAGCCTCTTGGACGGCATTCACTAGTCACGACTCAGGTAAACTGAGGGAAGACTCGTAAGGCATGAACAAGATGGTGCTGGGAGGAAGGGTTCCGCCCCTGTTTTGCTCAAGGCTATTTTCCCGGGCTTTTGGAGAACAAAGAAGACCCAAGATGTTTTTCTTTCTAGGGGCTACGTGTCCACCCCGGGCAGTCCTGGTCAAAGGTATATTACTTCCTTATAAGGGCAAACTAATTGCTGATAGGTTCACTTAGGGCTCTAGTGTCAGAAAAGAGTTTTATAAAAGCACCGCTCACTGTTTCAATAAACGGAGTTCTATCTTGTCTCCCGTGTTGGTCATTGCTTCCAGCTCACTCCACCAAGGCCTGCAGACCCCTGCTGATCAGATAAGGCCTGTGGGCCTGAGAGATCAGGCCCAGACTCCCGGGTCCCTAACAGTATATATAATACGAATTTTTGTTATCGTTTTAAGCATATATCAAAATAATTTTTAACATAAATCTCCTGCTTGTCAGTGTATCCTTTAAATTACTTTTGATCTAAAATGTATATTTCAAAGTGTTTTATCACTATTTTCTGCAGAAATTTTTATGGCATCTTTATTACTACCCAAATATGCAAAACAATGCTTAACTTTTCCTGCTTTCTGGAGTAATAGAGGTCCTCCTAGTGACAAATTAGTAATCAATAAAAATAAACCCATGCATAGACCCTGTCTGAAAGTGTATGTGCCATTAAGTACTTCTGTTCCATTACCTCTCTACCGAGAGTAGGGAAACATGACATCATCAGTATTCTAAAATCATCATTGACAATTACATGGTGCACAGCACTTAAATCTTTCAAAGTTTTCTGTGTATTATTTTAATGATTATATGCATTGTTTTGTTGGTTTGTCACCTCACGTTCTTGTTATTTTCACTCTCCATCAATTCATAAAGGCTTTATAGATTTCTCTGAAGCATCCCTTTCATTAATTTTTAATGGTGTAATGGTATTATTTTCCATTCATATGCTTTAATCTCTTCAACCTCGCCACAATTGATGGGTTTCAACTACATTTTTCAGGTTTTTGTTTTGCCAAAAAGTTCTCTGATAAATTTTTGCACTTCTAGGCATTTCCTCACCTCACTTTTGACTCCTGTGGGAGTATATATGCATACATGCATGCATGTATGCATGGATAGATGCATGAATGTAGATGTATCCAACTGAATAATAATCTTGAGCATACTAAATCAAACGACTAATAGCAGCATACATACCTGGAATCTTAGTTATTTGAACTCCATCAAACTGACATGGGAATATAATTAATAATGATGTAGTAGTACCACATCAAATCTGTCATATTTGCTGATATGACCAAAAGAAGTAAAATGATAAATGCTGGAGAAGATATAGGAAAATTAGAACATTAATGCATTGTTGATGGACTCAATCATTCTGGAGAGCAATTTGGAAATGTGCTCAAAGGGCTTTAAAACTGTGCATACCCTTTCATCCAGCAATATCATTACTAGTTCTGTATCACAAAGAGATCATTAAAAAGTGAACAAAAAATTTACACATACAAGCTATTTATAGTAGCTCTTTTTGTGATGGTAAAGAATTGGAAATTGAGGGAATGTCCACCAATTGGGGAGGACTAAAAAAAATTGTGGTATGTGAATGCAATGGAATACTATTATTCCGTAAGAATTGATGAGCAGGGAGATTTCCAAAAAAAACCTGGGAAGACTTACCTGACCTGATGCTGAGTGAAGTGAGCAGAACCAGTTGAATATTGTGCACAGTAACAACAACATTGTGTGATGAGCAACTTTGATGAATTTTGCTTTTTTCTTAAAACTGCAATCTAAGGCAATTCCAAAAGAATCATGGTAGAATATGTTCTCCATATCCAGAGAAATAACTATGGGCTTTGAATGCAGATCAAAGCATATGATTTTCTCTTTTTTTCTTCCCCATGTTTTCCCTTATGTTCTAATTCTTCTTTGACCACGTGACTGACGTGGAAATATGTTTCATATGATTGTACGTGTATAGCCTATACCACATTGTAATATTCCCTGGGGGAAGATGAGAGGAAAACTTAAATTAAAAATAAGTAAGTAAAATAATAGTAGTGATGATAGCAGTAATACTAGTAGCAGCTACTTTCATTTATGTATTACTTCATATTTATCAAAATATGTCATGCACATTACATCATTTGATCCTCAAAGGAACCCAGAGAAATTGTGTTGGAAAGATGACAAACATAGCTGAGGTTACTAACTTAACAAAGGGCAGACTACAAATACAAATTCAGCCTTTCTGACAAAAAATTCAATACTCTTTCAGCTTCAGAAGTCATTATAATAGATATACTGGCAGATCAAGGACTCTGACAACATTTTTTTATCCCTTGAACAAGCAAGGTCATAGCATAGCCTCCCCACTAAGGTTCCTTCTGTAACTCCCACTTCAAATTTCATCCTGTGATCTCAAAAATTATGAAATATTTCTAATATGAACTCACCTCCCTCTCATTCTGTGGTCCAAAATCTTACTGTGTTTTTGAATTGATTGATTCCGGTCCAAGCACACTTGGCCTATATACACATAGAACATATGTGTATGTTCTTAGATGTGTCCATGTTTATAGATTGATAGATATGCATATAGAAGTTGATACAGATTCTTTTTCAGAGACAACACAAGTAAAGCCAGAAAGAAGCAGAAATAAGCAGGGCAGAGTTGAGAGTTGAACATTGAATACTTTACATAATTATAAACAAAAGCAATATACAGAAAATAAAGAGTTTCAGTTGCATGTACAATTCTTTATTATTTTTCTCCTCGATATTTTCACTTTAGGTGATATTTATGATGTTCAGCATAAAAAAAGGAATCTATCTTAAAGATAATCAGAGCTATTGTGTGGGAAAAAATTTGAAAATCATCATCCTACAGCTTAGCCATTATATTAGGAGAGACAAATTTTCCACCTATATGATACTTCTTGTTTTTTTTTAATTGAAATATTTTGATTAGATAACAGATATTTTCCAAGAAAGGTCAAAAGTTATACATTCTTCAGGGCAAGGAAGGTATGCATTAATCCATTTTAATGTATTGGGTGGGCAGAGTCAAGATGGCAGAGTAGAAATAGAAACATACACTAGCTCTTCCCCCACAGTCCATAAAATACCTGTAAAGAAAGACTCTTGGGGGATGGAGCCAAGATGGCAGAGTAAAAAGACTCACATATGCTAGCTCTGAACCCACAGCCCATACATTTCCTGCAAGAACTCCCCACGAATTCTGGAGCACTGCAAGGCACGCAGAAACACAGTGGAAAAGATCTCCATTCCGGAGAGACTTGGAGAGTCGTCCCCAGGGGTCTGTTGCACCCTGGAAAGCGGAGCCCACCCCTGACCTGCCCTGGCTGGGTGGCCCCAAAGGAGCAGATCCGAGCAGGTGGCTGGGAAGGTCCCTCTGCCCACAGACGCTACAGGTCAGTGAGAGAGACATCTGGGCTGGCCGAGAGGGGAGCAGGGTGTCTCCGTGGCTTGGGCCCCCTCGGGAGGAAGCAGCAGAGGGAGTGGCAGAGGCAGCGGCAGCGGCCTGGGACTCCCCGAGCAGGCAGGCAGAAGTTCAGGGTCATTTCCAAAGGTCTCTGCATAAAGCCCCTGAGGGAAATGAGCCTGGGAGGTGGCCCTGCTCCCAGCCCAGCACCAGAACTTAAGCTCACATTGAATAGTGGCCACGCCTGCCGCGGAAAGCCCATTACAGTCTCAAACCCCAAGCACTAGCTGGGTGGATTGAGGTGGGGGTGGAGAGGAATCTCAGAAGTCAAGTAACTGGCTGGGAAAATGCCCAGAAAAGGGAAGAAAAATAAGACTATAGAGAGCTACTTTGAAGGGATACAGATGTTCCTGCCTTTCAATTCTGATGATGATGAACTATTCTTACCATAGAGGTTGGGGCCTCTGTATCCCAGATATCCCTGGTGGATGTCCGGTGGGCTCAGGCCATGGAAGAGCTCAAAAAGGATTTTGAAAATCAAGTTAGACAGGTGGAGGAATAACTGGGAAGAGAAATGAGAGAGATGCAAGAAAAGCATGAAAAATGGAACAATACCTTGCTAATGGAGACCCAAAAAAATGCTGAAGAAAGTAACACCATAAAAAATAGGCTAACTCAATTGGCAAAAGAGGTTCAAAAAGCCAATGAGGAGAAGAATGCTTTCAAAAGCAGAATTAGCCAAATGGAAAAAGAGGTTCAAAATCTCAATGAAGAAAATAGTGCTCTCAAAATTAGAATGGAACAGATGGAGGCTAATGATTTTCTGAGAAACCAAGAAATGATAAAACAAAACCAAAAGAATGAAAAAAGGGAAGAGAAGGTGAAATATCTCATTGGAAAAACAAGTGAGCTGGAAAATAGATCAAGGAGAGACAATTTAAAAATTATGGGACTACCTGAAAGTCATGATCAAAAAAAGAGCCTAGACATCAACTTCCATGAAATTATCAAGGAAAACTGCCCTGATATTCTACAACCAGATGGTAAGATAAGAATTGAAACAATCCATCTATCACTGCCTGAAAGAGATCCAAAAAGAGAAACTCCTAGGAACATTGTGGCCAAATTCCAGAATTCCCAGGTCAAGGAGAAAATATTGCAAGCAGCTAGAAAGAAACAATGTCAGTATTGTGGAAATAAAATCAGGATACCACAAGATCTAGCAGCTTCTACATTAAGGGATCGAAGGACGTGGAATAGGATATTCCAGAAGTCAAAGGAACTAGGACTCAAACCAAGAATCACCTACCCAGAAAAACTGAGTATAATACTTCAGGGGAAAATATGGTCTTTCAATGAAACAGAGGACTTTCAAGCATTCTTGATGAAAAGACCAGAGCTGAAAAGAAAATTTAACTTTCAAACAGAAGAATGAGAAGAAGCATGAAAAAGTAAACAGCAAAGGGAAGTCATAAGGGACTTACCAAAAGTGAACTGTTTACATTCCTACATGGAAAGACAATAATTGTAACTCTTAAAATTTTTCAGTATCTGGGTAGTTGGTGGGATTATACACACAAACATACACACACACACATGTACATGCATGCACGCACTCACACATACACACATACACGCACATACAGAGACAGAGAGCACAGAGTGAATTGAACAGGATGGGACCATATCTTCAAAGAAATTAAGGTAAATGGTGAGAGAGAAATGTAGTGGGAGGAAAGAGGGTGAAATGGAATGGGGTAAATTATATCTCATTCAAGAGGCAAGCAGGAGACTTTTTAGTGGAGGGAAAAAGAGGAGAGCTGAGAAAAAAAACAAGAAGTTTACCTTCATCACATTCGACTAAAGGAAGGAATAAAATGCATACTCATTTTGGTATGAAAACCTATCTTACAATACAGGAAAGTGGGGGAGAAGGAGATAAGCAAGGGGGGGTGGGATGATGGTAGGGAGGGCAATGAGAGGAGGGAGCAATTTGAAGTCAACACTCAGGGAGGGACAGGATCAAAAGACAGAAGAGAAACAATGGGAGGCAGAATAGGATCGAGGGAAATACAGTTAGTCTTACACAACACGACTATTATCGAAGTCATTTGCAAAACTACACAGGTATGGCCCAGATGGAATTGCCTGCCTTTCCAAAGGGAATGGGTGGGGAGGGAGGGATGGGGAGAATTTGGAACTCAAAGTTTTAGGAACAACTGTTGAGTATTGTTCTTGCTACTAGGAAATAAGAAATACAGTTAATGGGGAACAGACAGTCATCTGGCCCTACAGGACAAAAGAGAAGATGGGGACAAGAGAAGGGAGGGATGATAGAAGAGAGGACAGATTGGTGATAGGGAAAATTAGAATGCTCTGTGTATTGGTGTGGGAGGAGGGCATAAAGGAGATAAAATGTGGAACCCAAAATTTTGTGAAAATGAATGTAAAAAGTTAAATAAATAAATTTTTATTAAAAAAAAAAAACTCTCAAAAAATTCTAGAGCTGTAGAAGCCACAGAACAATGGAGTGGAAATTTCCAGCCCAGTATGACCTTAAAGACCAAAGGGAAAGGTCTGTTGAACAAGACAGATGTGGAGTCGAGCAAAGCTCAGCCTGGGCCACACAGCACACTGTTGGAAGGAGGACCAGAGCAGGCCTCAGGGGAGGAATCTCCAGTGGCAGTAGCAGCGATTTGCAGATCCCTCAAACCGTAGGTGCTAACGGTCAGTGGCAGGGTTTTTTCAGCTGGCTGAGAAGGGAGGAGGGTCTTCTGATAGTTCCAGCCTCAGGCAGTGGTGCAGAGTCCACATCAAGCTGCAGCAGCTCCCACAGCAGCCCGCATCCTTTGTTGGATCATAAAGCCTCTGGAGGGTATGTGCAATTGATCTGTACCTCAGGCATGTGTGGGGGCCCTGCTCCCACTTAATGTCCCTGGGGTAATGGAGCAGCTGATCTTTGTGTCACACTGAATGGCATCCTTGTCCCTGTCTAAAGACCCTGGGAGAATTGAGCAGCTTATCTGAATCTCAACCCCCAGTGTTTCCTTGGTGGAACTGGAGGCGAAGTGGTTGTGGAGAGGAAACTACTACTCACAGACTCAGGGCATAAAATTCTTGTTGCTCCCTGACCAGTGTACATGTTTGATTGTGCCACCTTGGTGGAACTGAGGTCTTACAGACCCCCAGAGTATATCCTACTGTTGACAAAAGACCTAAAATTCAAGGAACTGGTTGGGAAAATGCCCAAAAATTGGAAAAAATAAGACTTTAAATAGTTACTTTCTTGGTGAACAGATATCTTCTCCCATACTTGCAGATGAGGAAGAACAATGCTTATCATCAGGCAAAGACACAAAAATCAAGGCTTCTGCTTCTCCAACATCCAAAATAAATATCCATTCCTCTCAGGCCTTGGAAGAGTTCAAAAAGGATTTTGAAAATCAAGTAAGAGAAGTGGAAGAAAAATTGGGAAGAGAAATGAGAGAGATGAAAGAAAATCATGAAAAGTGAGTCAATAACTTGCTAAAGGAAACCCCCCCCAAAAAAAAATACTGAAGAGAATAACACATTTAAAAATGACTAATTCAATTCACAAAAGAGGTTCAAAAAGTCAATGAGAAGAAGAAAGCTTTAAAAAGCAGAATTAGCCAAATGGAAAAGGAAGTTCAAAACCTCACTGAAGAAAATACTTCTTTAAAAATTAGAATGGAACAGATGAAGGCCAATGACTTTATGAGAAACCAAGACATCACAAAAGAAAACCAAAAGAATGAAAAAATGAAAGATAATGTGAAGTATCTCATTGGAAATACAAGTGACCTGGAAAATAGATCCAGGAGAGACAATTTAAAAATTATGGGACTGCCTGAATGCCATGATCATAAAAGGGCCTAGACATCATCTTTCATGAGATTATCAAGGAAAACTGCCTTGATATTCTAGAAAAAGAAGGCAAAGTAAATCTTGAAAGAATCCACTGATCTCCTCCTGAAAGAGATCCAAAAGGAGAAACTCCTAGGATCTCTGTAGTCAAATTTCAGAGTTCCCGAGTCAAAGACAAAATATTGCAAGCAGCTACAAAGAAACAATTTGAGTATTGTGGAGATACAATCAGGATAACACACGAGCTAGCACCTTCTATATTAAGGGGTTGAAGGGCATGGAATACGATATTCCAGAAGTCAAAGGAAATAGTACTAATACCAAGAATTACCTACCCAGCAAAACTGAGTGTAATATTTCAGGGGGAAAATGGTCTTTAAATGAAATAGATGTCTTTCAAACATTCTTGATGAAAAGACCAGAGCTGCAAAAAAAAATTTGACTTTCAAACACAAGAATCAAGAGAAGCATGAAAAGGTAAACAGGGAAGAGAAATCATTTTACTGTTTTATCAACTTTAAACATAAGCATAGTCATTTCTCATTAAAACTTAGTTGTTTCTTTTTAAATAGCATACAAAGCACCAAATGAAACCCTGGCAACAAAGAAAAGAAAGATATGCTTTCCTGCCTCATAGCCATAGGAAAACATTAGTGCAAATCTCATCTCAGGCACTTACTCTCTATGTGATCCTGGAAAGTCACTTAATTTTTGTCTTCCTTGTTACAATAGGGCCAATAATAGTACCTATCTCATAAGTTTGTTGTGTGGATAAAATGAGAAAATAATTGCAATAAGATTATTACAGTGTTTTGTACACAGTAAGTACTTAATAAATACTTATTCCTTTCCTTTTACTTCTCTTCTTTAGTGTTCACCTTACTCTGCTTCTGGAAATAGAAGTCACACATGGTATTATCTTTCATATAAGAAATCATCCATGTCCGCAACTATATACCAAAAATCTGATCAGGTAAGGATAAATAGAAACATTAATAAAATACATCTGTTGTCAGGGACTACAGTTATGTTAAACAAACCAAATTGCTTTTTTTTTTTTGTTCAGATAACATCCATAATACACCTCACTTCACACTTAAAAGAGAAATGGACCCTGTCTAACTAGACTGAACCAACTTGCCCTACACCACCACACAGAGCTTTGCACATACACGGGTTTCAATAAATGTTTATAGGTTAGGTTGATGGATTGATACATGAGTCATCAGGGAAAACTGGTTAAAAACCTTTAAAAAGCATGATTTTCAAAAATCGTGCGAATTTTCTCACTTAGACTGACTCTTTACTGTCCCACAAGGCAAAGCCTTTCACTCTGAGTGAAAAAAGACATCTCAGCTTTAGAAATAAAAATACTACAAAGCTCAAAGTGTATTTTGCCTTCATAATTAATTGATCAATTTGTTACATGGAGTATTCTTTCCCCTGTGCTGGCAGAGAACAGGGGCCTGGGATGGCTTTTAAGTTATAGAACAATGATACCATTAGTGTACTTAAAGTCTCCACAGAACTTTACTTGAAGTAGTAAAATAAATTTCTCTCCCAGAGGTGCAAAGTGAAGATAGTCTAGAATGGATTTAATTTGCCAGAGGACATGAAACCTTTTTCACAACTTGAAAGGAAAACAAAGGGTATGTTCATGTGGGTAGAGAAAGAGTTACCATTCTATTTCAGAGTAAAAAAAGAAATGTCTGTAGTTGATCCAGAAATATCCCATCTACTCAGTATTTTCTACTCAGGAAACATAAGAGATTGGGCAGGATATTGTGCTATTTACAAAAATGAATGAAAAGATTTTCTAAAAATTGACAAAACAAGCAAAAATTAGTTTCTCTGAGGGTCCTTGAAGATGATATTTTTTAAATGGCTAAGTGAAATTTCTCTGAATTAAATACACATATATTATATATACACACAAACATATATATGTGTATATACACACACACACACACACACACACATAAGTGTATGTCTGTAATGTGTGCATGTTTGGATAGAAACAAAGACAGATAAATATATATTATTCAGATTTCTTTTAAGAGGAATTAGGGTAGACAATACGGTGTTGTAGAAATATTCTGGATTTAGAGACGGGGGCAGGATTTCATAATCCTCATTTTGTTACTTGGAACTTCTAAGTTCTCAAGTCACTTAGCTTTTCTAGCTCTCAATTTCCTCATCCATAAAATAATATGGGGTTCCCAGCGCTGCTGTGAGATCACATGAGATAATATTTGTAAAGGGTTTTGCAAAACTTCATAAAGCTACATAAATATTTGCTATAAGGGCACTATACCCATAAAAGGATTGTTTTGTTCAAGAAACTTTCAATAGTGGGGCAGAATTAAGGTGACAGAGTAAAAAGCGGAAGTTGCTTGAGCTCTCCCCACAAAACTCTCAAACACCTGTAAAAATAACTCTAAACAAATTCTCAAATAGTAGAATCCACAAACTGACAGAGTGAAACAAATTTCTAGCGCAAGACAAACTGGAAGGTGGACAGGAAAGGTCTGTTGCACCACTCTGAGAGAAAAGCAGAGTCTTGCATCAGTACAGACTCAATAGCGGGACTCAGAAGATAAATCACGGGCAGCTGCAGAGGTTTTCCAGACTTCTCTACCCTAAAATGACAAAGGCAACTTAGAAGGTCAGTAGGAAAGATCTGTTGGACCTGGAGGAGAGAGAAGAGTCGTTCAGCCCCAGCTTCAGCGTGGCATCAACGAAGCCAGTGGCTTAGACTGTTTCCAGAGTTCACAGATGGTGGAAAGATTGAGCAGTTGATCAGACAGGGATTTCAGGGATCTCTTTGCTGGCACTGAGTCTGGATACTCTTGTTTTGCTAGTGATTTGATCTGGGGCACAGTCCTGGGTGATGGTCAGTAACAAGGCAGAGAAATCTATTTTGCCCTACAAGAAAATAGAGGGGAAAGGGCTAAGAGAAAAGGGAACTGTGATAGAAGGAAGGGCGAATTGGGGGAAGGAGTAATCTGAATGCATGCTGCCTTGTGGGTGGGGGAAGGGAGATAAGGGAAGAAAATTTGGAACTCAAAAATCTTGTAGAAATATATGTTGAGAAATAAATAAAAATTAATTGTGAAAAGAAGAAACTTTCATTAGCAAACTATTCCAAGAACTAACTAAAGTGATAGTGGGAATGTTGGTTCATGTAATGCTCCTTCTTTTGAAAATAATAGGTAAAATCTGAGTAGATTTGAGCATAGGCCAACTCTAAAGATACCAGTGATTGCTATTCCTTCTTTAAACTTTAGATTCAGGTTTCAAGGGACAATTAAGTTAGGCTAGAACAGCAGCTTGCACAAAAGAAAGACAAATATGTGCCAAAAGATATTAAAGAAACAAAAATGCGTGCTGTTTAAAAGAAAAACACAAAGAAAGGAAATAAGTCTGCTATGGTCATCTGTGAAGAAGAGAGAATAACAATGTCACTCAAAGCTGTTTGGAAAAATATTGAATTTGTATTAAAATCTCTATGTTGGAGTTACATGTTTTATACTTTAAAAGAATATGCTGACATTCCCTATTTTCATATAAGGTTTTATTGGCAGACATGAATGAGTGAAGTGGCATTGGCTTGCCAATTTATTTTTTGTACATTTGAGTTTGGAATTGAGAGATGTAGACATTGCATCCTAGAGCAGACATAATTCAACAACACAGGGGGCAGATGATATTATGAGAGGCATTTCAGATTTCTCTGTCACATTTCCCTCCTGAAGCTCTGTTTCTTTTTTCATTTTTCTATATTTCCATATTCTCTTAGTTTCACCCTCATCCCACTTTTTTTTTACCCCTTTGGCATTTTCCCCTGTTTTTTTTTATTATTATGTTTTTATGCTTGATATGTAATAGACCTTCAGTACCTTGAAGATTAAAAAACAAACAAAAAAAAAAAAACAAAAGTGCAATGAACCCCTGGAATAAATGGTCTAATGAAGAGGAATAATGAAGGTCTCTGAGTAAGTTTGTGTTATGAAGGTGTAACTCCATTATACTGCAAGTATCTATAGTGCCAATGCGATATTCACAGCACCTAGAGTGATCATGAATATCTGGTGCAATTCTAACTCGCAAAATACCATAGACTTTCCACAGAGAACGCAAAACCAAAACATTTATTCAGACACCAGAAAGTGAAATCCTTCATAGAAACAAAAATCTATACAGAATAGCAATGCAGAGACAGCACCATCTCCAAACCTTGCCCCTGCTAGTCTTCCCAAAAACCAGCTCCACTAGACAAGTCACGAGCAGACCCCCTTAGACAAAATCACTAAGGAACTTTCATCCATGCTAACTAGTTGCCTGCTTGCCTGCATCTTTTCTAGCTCTGACTAGACTCTGAACAATTTCCTCTCAGCTCTGCTCTAGCTTTATATCTTCCTGTTTTCCTCCCACCACAGACTCTATGTGAGAGTTTCAGATTTTCATGTGACCTGGAGGTCACATAGGCCTATTAATAAATGGAAAAAATGTTCCCATTTAAATTAGCATTATAGTGTCCTTAATCAATAAGCCAGATTTGATAACTTGTTAAGAATCAAATTATTCCAGTTGTCCTATTCATATCAATAAAATTAAATACTTTGCTCTCACTGAGAATGAAAGAAAACCTTCCCTTGTCCCTTTCCCCAATTCTCCTCTTCCACTAAGATTAAGCATGTAAATGCCCTTACAGATGGGGAAGTATGATGCGCCTAGCTCCATTTTCTCCTTTTTGTTTTTTTGGGGGTTGCACATGTACAATCATGTTTAATATATTTCCACATTAGGAATCTTATGAAAAAGAAATCAGACCAAAAGAGAAAAACCATGAGAAGCAAAACAAAAAAAGCAAAATAATGGAAAATATTATACTTCAATCTGTGTTTAGACTCCATAGATCTTTCTCTGGATGTGGATAGCAATTTCCACTAGAAATGTTTTTTTTTTATCTGTCTAGAATAATTCTATTACTGAAAAATGCTAAGTCTATCACAGCTGATCATCATATAATGTTGCTGTTACTGTGTACAATGTTTTCCTGATTCTACTCAATTCAATCAGCATCAATTCATGTAAGTCTTTCCAGCTTTGTCAGAAGTCCACCTCCTTATCATATCTTAGAGCATTCCACTACATTCATATGTCCTATGTTCAGCCATTTCCCAACTGATGGGCATCCCCTCAATTTCCAATTCTTTGCCACCACAAAAAGAGCTGCTATAAATATGTTTGTACATGTGGGCTTTTTTTATGATCTCTTTAGTATAGAGACCAAGTAGTGGTATTGCTGGATCAAAAGGTATGCACAGTTAGCTCTTTTGGCATAAGTCCAAATTGTTCTCCAGGATGACTGGATCAGTTCAAAACTCCACCAACAATGCATTAGTCTTTCAATATTCCCACATTCTCTCCAACATTTATCATTTTTCTCTTCTATCATATATGCCAATGTGATAGATGTGATGTACGTAAGAGTTGTTTTAATTTACATTTCTCTAATCAATACTGATTTACAGAACTCTTTCCTATGACTCCAGACAGCTTTAATCTCTTCTTCTGAAAACTTCCTGTTCATATCCTTTAAACATTTATCAACTGGGAAATGACTTGGATTCTTACACATTTGACTCAGTTCTCTATATATTTGAGGAATGGAACCTTTATCAGAAGCACTGGCAGTAAAAAAAAAAAGTCTCCTGGCTTTCTGCTTCCTACCTAATTTTGGGTGCATTGGCTTTGTATGCCAATTTTTTCAAATTTAATGTAATCAAAATTTTCCATTTTGCATTTCATAATGTTCTCTATCTCTTGTTTGGTAATAAATTATTCCTTCTACCTAGGTCTGACAGGGAAACTATTCTTACACTCCTAATTTGCTTGGGATATCATCCTTTATGTCTAAGTCATGTACCCGTTTTGGTCTTATACTAGCATAGGGGGTGAGCAGTTTGTCTGTTCTTAGTTTCTGCCATAGGATTTTCCAGTTTATCCAGTAGTTATTGTCAAATAGTGAGTTGTTATCCCAGAAGCTGGAGTATCTGGGTTTGTCAAACAGATTACTATAGTCATTTACTACTGTTCCATGAGTACCTAATCTATTCCATTCTTTCACTACTCTGTTTCGTAGGCAGTACCAACTACTTTTGATGATTTGCTAAACCCTTCTAAAGTATATGCACAGGCCACCAGTAGCAACAGGTTGTTTCCCTTATACCTCAGCAACTAAGTAGTTATGTAAAAGATGATTGTCAAGAACCTGGCAGTCTGTAAGAGCTATTTGTGAGGAATAACTTATTTTTTTCCTTCTGTCTTTTGAAGAAACTCTTTGTTGGGACACAGAGAATGCCAGTTCTTCTATGGATTTCAAGGGAGGGATGGGGAAAGTAGACTATTTCTGTCCCTTCTCCTCAGTTCCAGTGGAAATGACAACTGCAGACACATGGTATTAAGAACAAGCACTTTCCTAGGTGAACCCAAGATTGAACCACAATTCCATGCCTGCTTCTTCTGTTTTGTTTTTCTTTCCTGAGCCCAGGTAATCCTGCAAAATGGACATTTTTAGCCCCATCAGTAACCATGAGTTTGATAGATTGTGAGATGATTTTCCAGAATATTCTGTAACAAATTCTTGGAGGAGATGATGACAGGCTGCAGAACACTTGTTATTGTCTTTGGAGCTGCAAAGTTAAGACAGAAAGAAGGAATTCCACAAAAATTTGATTCCCTCTTTAAGGAATCAGATGTCCCCAAGAAGTATTTGGGTCTGCTTGAAACTAGGGCCTCTTTGTGGGAAAAGTAGGCCTTTTACTTTACCCATGCATCATGTGTCACATGATACTATCAGAAAAAATATTCAATACCATTATCAACAGTTGGAATGACATCAAGTGTGCGTGTTTCAGTACTGAGGTGGCAGATGGCAAGAATGCACTGTCAGCTGGGTTGCGCTGAGGTGCTATGTGTGGTTTTCACTACTGAAATATGTATGCAGATGAGAAAGTATGGTAACCAGTGCCATTAGGTTTGATAAGACAGCCATTATTTATGAAATTTGGTGAGTTTCTGAGGCAGGGGATAAATATTTCTATATTTTTTCTAGACCTCCTACAAAGAAAAAATGCGTGGGAGTAGAATATCATAATCTATGTGTCATTTTTTCAAAAAAATTATCTGGTATCACATTGCAGAGCTTAGTAGCATTCTTATATGACAAGTTACTTATTCTGATATCTCACCCCAAAACACAAAGACCATTTTTTAAGTTTCAGATATGCTAGTATGACTATAGTGTCAACCTTATATGACTGAGAAAACTCTTAATTGGGTTATCAACTGATATGACATCAGAGCACTCCTCCCTTTCAGCAGCCTTCTCCCTACAGAAATGTGTTTACTCTGCACCTTTCTCTTCTGGTGATGTTATTGTCCCAGAAGATGATTTTATGAAGTGACCAGGCCATTCTTATCTACCTCCACTCTTCACCCTCCAGAGATTTTCCATCTCCTCCTCAGCACCCTGCCCAATTCCATCTGCCTTTTATGTATTTTGGTTTCCATTAGAATGTAACCTCCTTGAATGTTAAGTGTTGTATATTTTGTCCTACTTTCCTTTCTTCCTTTACTCATAGACATGCATAACACAGGAGGAAAAGAAGTTGAGAAATTACATAAAGAGATGTTCCATTATTGTTTTATGATTAAGGAAGGAAATGTGAATATCCAATAAAAGTCAAGCCAGTCAAGCTAAATGGAATAAAGCTAATTCTTTTCCCTATCAACAAAAAGCAGAGGATCTCTTTCTATCTATTTAACATATAGAATCTTTCATAATACAGCCTTTCACAACAGAATCATTAGCTATAAAAATAAAAAAATGCAAAATCCATTAGACCTGCAAAAACTCATTCACAGATGACTCACTGGTCATATATGGGGCTTCTAGCATCCTATAGTTTACCATAAATATGGCAGCTAAAAAGAAATACAGAAGAATTTTAAAAATGCAGTGAGACCAAAGATGCACAGAAGAGAAGGGTGATGATGAATAGTTTAAAGAGAAAATAATATATTGACTGGAGAATTCATGGAAGTTAATAGTGGGAAAGTATTACAAAAGTAAGTTGGATCAGATATTGGAAGTCTTTAATGTCATGTGAAGTAGCTGGGAATTTGAACATTTAAGAAGCGCTATGGCATGCGACAAACCACACCTTAGAAAATTTTTAGGGGAGTAAATACCAGGTGTTAAGCAAATAAAAAATAGCCATTAGGTTAGACATACAAATTGTATTGCTGGGAATTGTATTACATGAACAACAGTGCCCCATCTAAAATGAATAATATAAATTTAATTGTGTTTTTCATGCATTGAGTAATCCTGATTACATCCTTCCATACTCATATTCAGATACAATCAGTTACTGAGACAATAATAAAAAATGACATGAAGTTGTTTGAGAATAATAAATACCAAATGAAAGTAAAAGAGGAGAAAATATACCACATAGAAAAATGAGTAGGCATGTATTTGAAATAATTTTTTAAAGAACTATTCTAAATGCTATATTAAAGAATTTCTATCACTAAAATTCAACATATTAAAGTAAAAAAACTCTTGACTATTTAAAAACTCAGCAAGTCATTATCCCCAAAAGTCTATTATTTCTTGGGCACAATGTTTCATTGTAAGTGGAGCCTTCTGTGAAAGTTTGAAAGATCTTTTTAAAGGAGAAAGTTGGATTAATAAAGAATTGCTAACAGTAAAATTAAATTAGAGGTGATCTAAGAAAGAAACATACAGGGCATAGCACAACAATAGTATATGCGCATAAAGAAGTTTTCTGTATCCTTTGGGATAAGTTATTGTGCTATTTGGAAAAAGAAAATTAAATATAATAGTATTAACCTTATTGTCAGCAAAGGACAATATAAAACTGTCCATCTTAAAAACTAATATTCGTTTTTGAGTCTGACCAAAGATACTGCTTGAAACTGCAATGTTCTTCTGGGCTTTTTAATTCTAAAAACAGATTATGGTGAATTTTTCAGAAGTGTAAAGAAAAAAACAAGCAATAAGACCAAAGGTATAAACCGTAAAATGGAAAGTGTAAAACTCAAAAAAATAACAGATAACAAACAGGCCTACAGCATGAGCTAGTTCTTCAAAATATTGATCCATCACAATGGAAACTGAATCATGTTTCTATGAAAAGTACAAATTTACTTTTCTGAACTGGTGTTGTTGTTTGAGGATGTCCACAATGATAATTATGAGGATAATGATGAAGATGCCTTTAAGTTTTTGTTCACATTCATATTTTAAAATTAGATTTTATTTTCAATTAGAAAAAAATACATCTTCTCTCCCCCAACCCCAAATTCTTTCATACAATTGAAAATAAAAGAAAAAAATATTTTATGAGCACACTGAGTTGGGCAAAATAAATTTTTGCATTGGCTATGCCAAATAAATAAATAAATAGATGAGCAAACAAACAAATAAGTAAACAGATGAAAAGATAAATAAATGAGCGAATGGATGAATGAATAAATAAATAGATAGCTATGTCTGTAAATGTGTGCATATTTATATAAGCATGTGTATGTGTGTGTGTGTATATATATATATGTGTGTATATATATATACACTGTGTGTGTAGTGTATATGTGTATGTGTATAGCGTGGTGGTGTGTGTGTCTCAGTCTGTGTGTACATATATATGTGTGTGTGTACGTATATAATGACTCTGAGTTCTATATCTCTATATCAGAAAATGGATATTATATTTCATCATCAGTCCTCTATAATCATAGTTTGTCCTGATACTGAGAAGATGTCCTATTTTAAACTTGTTTACTCTTGTCATACTATAAAAATTGATTTTATTATGTTCACTTCACTCTTCACAAATTTGCACGTAAACATTATTATATCCATTTGGGCTTAGTTCTAAATTGCACTACAGAATGTGGGATTGATACACCACTACACAAACTGTGCATTAGGGTTGTTATCCTCACATACCATCTCTGACATTTGCAATTTCCCTTTTTGTCATGTAACCCAAACTTATAGGTGTCATATGGTATCACAGAAATGTTTTGATTTCCATTTCTATAATCAATATTTATTCATTTTCTTATTTATTTATCTATTTATTTTTTAATTTCTGCATTCATTTCCACAAAATATTGAGTTCTAATTTTTCTCCTCATTTCTCCCCTCCACCCACTCCATAGTACCTAGCATTTTGGTTACCCCTCTCTCAGTGTACCTTCCCTTCTATCACACCCTTTCCTTACCTTATCCCCATCTTATCTCTTTTCTTGCAAGGCAAGATACATTTCTATGCCCCACAACCTGTATTTCATATTTCCCAGTTACATGCAGTAATAATTTTCAACATTCGTTTCTAATACTTTGAATCTCAACTTCTCTCCCTCCCTCCCTCCCTACTCATCCTCACTGAGAAGGCAAGCAATTCAATATAGGCTATATATGTGTCATTTTTTCAAAAGACTTCCATAATAGTCATGTTGTGTAAGAATACTGTATTGCCCTCTATCCTATATTGTCCCCCCACTTTTTTTCTATTCTCTCATTCCATCTTGTCCCTTTGTAAAAGTGTTTACTTCCAGTTACTTCCTTCTCCCATTTGCCCTCCCTTCTATCATCCCTCTCACCCCACTTGTCCCTTCTCCCCTACTTACCTGTTGTGTAGGTAGATTTTCATGCCAAATTTAGTGAGTATGTTACTCTGTACTTAAGGCATATGAGAAGAGAGTAAGCTTCACTTTTCCCTTCTCACCTCCTCCGTTTTCTCCTCCATTGAACAAGATTTTTCTTATCTCTTTTATGAGTAATAGTCTGCCCCATTCCATTTCTCTCTTTCTCCTCCCTATATATTCCTCTGTCAACCCTTAATTTAAGTTTATTTTTTTTTTATGGATACCATTTCTTCTGATTCAAAGCAATCTGTATTTTCTGTATGTATGTATGTATATATACATATATGTATATATATGTGTGTGTGTGTTTGTGTGTTTAAGTAGGTATATGTATATATATAGGTATATATGTATGTGTGTGCATATATATGTATATATACATATATATACACACATATATTTATACATATATGTGTGTGTATAATCCCTCCACCTACCCAGATACTGAGAAAAGTCTCAAGAGTTACAAATATCATCTTTCCATGTAGGAATGTAAACAGTTCATCTTTAGAAAGTCTTTTATGATTTCTCCTTTCTTGTTTACCTTTTCATGCTTCTCTTGATTCTTGTGTTTGAAAGTCAAATTTTCTCTTCAGTTCTGGTCTTTTCATCATGAATTCTTGAAAGTCCTCTATATCATTGAATGACCATTTATTCCCTTGAAGTATTATACTCAGTTTTGCTGGGTTGGTGATTCTTGGTTTTAATTCCAGTTCCTTTGACTTCTGCAATATCCTATTCCAAGCCCTTCAATCCCTTAATGTAGAAACTGTGTTATCCTGATTGTTTCTCCACAATACTCGAATTGTTTACTTTTAACTGCCTGCAATATTTTCTCCTTGACCTAGGAACTCTGAAAGTTGGCCACAATATTCCTAGGAGTTTCTATTTTAGGGTCCCTTTCAGAAGGTGATCAGTAGATTATTTCAATAATTATTTTGCAGTCTAGTTCTAAAATATCGGGCAGTTTTCCCTGATAATTTCATGAAATATCATGTCTAGGCTCTTTTTTTGATCATGACTTTCAGGTAGGCCCATAATTTTAAAATTGTCTCTCCTGGATCTATTTTTCAGGTCAGTTGTTTTTCCAATGAGATGTTTCACATTATCTCCTATTTATTCAATCTTTTGGTTTTGTTTCCTAACTACTTGTTTTTTTTTTTTTCATAGTCATTAGATTCCATGAATTCCACTCTCTCCTTTAAAGAACTATTTTGTTCAGTGAGGTTTTGAACCCTCTTTTCTATTTGGCTAATTCAGTTTTTTAAAGTCTCATTCTCCTCATTTCCTTTTGGGACCTCTTTTTTCCAAGCGAGTTAGCTTATTTTTAATGATGTTATTTTCCTCAGCATTTTTTTGGTTCTCCTTTAGCAAGCCTCTGACTCACTTTTCAAGCTCTTCTACGGCCTGGGCCCATTTCATATTCATTTTGCAGATACTGGAGGCAGAAGCCTTGACTTCCTCTGACAGTATACCTTGTTCTTCCTCACTGGAAATGATGGAAGGAGACACCTGTACACCAAGCAATTAACCTTCTATGTTTTTATTTTTTTCCCTTTTTGGGGCCCTTTCCCAGCCAGTTACTTGACTTCTAAATCCTTTGTCAAGAGGAGGTTCCTAGTGTTCCCCCCAACCCAGTACTATGCTCAAGGCTGAGATTCAGATCAGGTGCTCAATTCCCCCAGAGGCTTTAAGCTGAACTGTCTAGACAATGGACCCAGGCTGCTTCTGCCACTGTTGTTGCCACCTGCAGCCCACTGCTGCTGTTGCCATCTGGGGCCAGTGCTGGCAGTGTCCACTTCCCCTCTTGCCTAGCTGGTAAAGCCCTCCCACACTGATCTTTGGAGCTTTCTTTGTTGATTGTGGATTGCTCTAGGACCCTCCCTGCTGGAAATTTTGACGTGGAGATCTGTTTACATCCTCTTCCTCCCAGTGCTGAGCCAGCCAGGGCTGGGCTCTGCTGCACTCAGTGTCCAGCGAGTTAGACCTTTCCTGTCAGTCTTCCACGTTACCTTTGACTGGAAACTTCTTTTACGCTGTTGCTCTGTGGCTTCTACTGCTCTAGGATTTGTTGAGAGTCATTTTTACTGGTATTTTGTGGGCTATGGGGGAAACATTAGAGTGTGTACATCTTTCTACTGTGCTGTCTTGGCTCCATTCCCAGTCAATAATGACTTAGGCCATTTTTTATATGACTATAAATAGTTTTATTTCTTTTTAAAATTTATTATCAGTGTTCTACAATCACTTCAATATAACTTAGATTTTTCCTGTCCCTCCCCCTCCTTCCCCCCTCATCCCCTCTTCTTCCCCTCTCCCTCCCTGAGAAGGAATACAAATTAATATAGGTTCTACACATACATTTCTATTAAATATATTTTAACCATAGTCATTTTGCACAGAAGAATTAAAATAAATGGAAGAAATCATAAAAAAAAACATAATAAAAAGAAAATAATGTTACATTCTGTGATTGAATTCCTCAGTTATTTCTTTGTATATTGAAGGCATTTTTCTTTTAAAAAATTGGGAATATTTTAAGTCCTTTTATTGCAATGAAGTACTAAGTGTACCAGAAGAAAATTCTTCCACACTGTAGTTGTTGCTGTGTACAAAATTCTCCTAGTTCTGCTCCTTTCTCCTGGCATCAGATCATGTAAGTCTTTCCAGGACTCTCTGAAGTCTTCCTGTTCATCATTTCTTATAGCACAATAGTATTCCATTATATTCATATACCACATTTTATTCAGCCATTCCCCAATTGATGGGCATCCCCTTGATTTCCAGTTTTGGCCACCACAACAAGTGCTGCTATAAATATATTTGTACATGTAGGTCCCTTTCTCATTTTTATGATGTCTTTGGGGCACAATCCTAGAAGTGGTATTAGTGGATCAAAGGGTATGCATATTTTGTAGCCCTTTGGGCAAAGTTCCAAATTGCTCTCCACGATGGTTGGATCAGCTCACAGCTCCACCAACAAGGAATTAGTGTTCTAACTCCCCCACATCTTCTCCAACATTTATCATCTTTCTGCATTGTCATGTTAGTCAATCTTATATGTGTGATGTAGTATCTCAGCGTTGTTTTCATTTGCATCTTTCTAATCAATAGTGATTTAGAGAATTTTTTCATATGATTATAGATACCTTTAATTTTCTTCTTCTGAAAACTGCCTGTCCATATCCTTTGACCATTTATCAATTGGGGAATGACTTCTATTCTTGTACATTTGACTCAGTTCTCCATATATTTTAGAAATGAGGCCTTTATAACAGACATTATGTGCAAAAATTCTTGCCCAGTTTTCTGCTTCCCTCCAAATGTTGGTTGCATTGGGTTTGGTTGTGCAAAAACTTTTCAGTTAACCTAATCAAAATTATCCATTTTGCACTTATGATTTCTATCTCTTGTTCCCTTCTCCATAAATATGATAAATACAATATTCCCTGCTCTACTACTTTGTTTATTGAAAAGACCAGGGTTCAGTAGAAATTTTGGCTTTCAAAATACAAGGATCAACAGATGCATGAAAAGGTAAACAGGATAGAGAAAATTTGAGAGCCTTATTAAATCCTAACTGCTTACAATCCTCCATGGAAAGATGATATTTATAACTCGTGAAACCTTTCCCTTGGGTATAAGGATAGATGGAGTAAATATATGCTTGTATTTGTATGTACACACACAGACACAAACACACGCATATACAAACATCTATGTGTGTGTGTGTGTGTGTGTGTGTGTGTGTATTGAGAGAGAGGGAGTGAGAGAGAAAGCGAGAGTATACAGGGTGACTTGAATATGAAGACATGATATCTAAAAAGAAAATTAAATGATGAGGGAGGTACTGGGAGAAAGAAAAAGGGAGAAGTAGAATTTAGTAAATCATCTCATATAAAAGAGGAAAGAAAGAGCTTTTGCAATGCAGGTGAAGAAGCAGAAGATGAGAGGGAATAAGAGAGCCTTCTTTTTGTCTGATTAGCCTTCAGCAGGGAATAACACACACACACACACACACACACACACACACTTATTTGGGTATGGAATTTTATCTTACCTTACAGGAAAGCAGGGGAGAAGGGGATAAGAGAAGGGAGCATATAGAAGGGACAGTATATTATGGGAAGGTGTAATTGGAAGCAAACACTTTGATGAAGGAGCAGGTCAAAGGAGAAAAGAGAATAAATGTAGTTCATGATAGGATAAAGGGAAATATAGTTAGTCTTTCACAATATGACTGTTATAGAAGTGTTGTGTATGACTACAAATGTACTACTTTTTTTAAATTGCTTGCGTTTTCAAAGATGGTATGTGTGAAGGAGGGAGAGGAGGGAATGTGGAACTCAAAGCTTAGAAAAAGAATGTTGAAAAGGTTTTTTTATATGCAAGTAGGAAATAAGATATATAGACAAAGGTGTACAGGAAAATAGAAAGGAAGGGGATGGGTTAGGTGATAAAATGGAGGGCAGATTGGCGTAAAGAATAAACAGAATCCTTTCTGTCCTATGGTGGAGGTAGGGGATATGTGGGGAAAAACATTTGAAATTCAAAACTTTTTGGAAGTCAGTGTTGAAAACTGAAAAGAAAAATTGTTTTAAAATTCTTTCCAACTTTTCTACTTCCCTCCTTACCTTATTTGCATTGACTTTGGGCAAAAAGTTTCTCATTTTATGTAATCAAAATCATCCATTTTGAATTTCATTATGTTTTCTGTCTCTAACTTGATCACACACTCATCCATTCTCCATAAACCAGGCAAGTAAATTATACTTTACTCTTGCAGTTTGATTATATTATCAACCTTTATATCTAAATAATGTACCTGTTTTGAATTAGTTTTCACATACCATGTAAAGTATTTATCTATGCCCAGTTTATGTCATATTATTTTATCTTATCCCAAAATCTAGAGTCTTTGAGTTGATCAAAGAGTAGATTAATATAGATGTTGACTACTGTATGTTGTATACCTAGCTTGTTCTCATTTCTTAGTATCAATTAATTTTGATGATTTTTTTTTTATAACGCATTTTAGGACCTGGAATGTATAGACCACTTTCCCTAACATTTCTTCTCATTAATTCCTTTGTTATTCGGCACCTTTTGTTCATCCAGAAGAATTTTGTTATTATTTTTTCTTTCTCTATGAAATAATTTTTACTAGTTTGGTATGGCACTGAATAAGCAATTTGATTGAAGTAGAATTGTCATTTTTTATGATATTATCTCGGCTTATCCATGAATAGCATATGTTTTTCAAATTCTTTTGTTTTGACTTCTTTCTGTGAAGTGTTTTGTTATTATGTTCATGTATTTTCTGGCTTTTTCTTAGCACGGAGACTCTTAAATATTTTATATTGTCTACATTTTTCTTTTTATTTCTTGCTGTTGGGGTTTATTAATAACGTACAGAAAAGTCGATGATTTGTGTAGTTTATTTTATGTACTGCAGCTTGGCTATAGTTATTTTGTTATTTAAAGTAGTTTTTCTTTTTGCTTGATTCTCCATGTTTCTCTAAGTATACCAAAATATCATCTATAAAGGGAGATAGTTTTGCATCTTTGTCTGTTCTAATTCATTCAATTTGTTTTTTCCTCTGTGAATTTTGTTTTTGTTGATATGGTCAGTTTTGCTGATAGTTTTCCTAATAGTGAACCAGCACTGTACTACTGGTACAAATCCTACCTGGTCATAATGTATTATTCTGGTGATTACTTGCTATAATCTCTTTGTTAATATTTTATTTAAATTTTTTTACATCTACATTCATTAGGGAAATTGATCCATAATTTTCTTTCTCAGTTTTGTCTCTTCTTGTTTGAGATATCAGTATCATATTTGTATCATGAAAAGAAATTGATAGGACTCCTTTTCCAACTAGTTTCCCAAATAGGTTATATAGTATTGGAATTAAATGTCCTTTAGATGTTTGATAGATTTTACTTGTAAATCAATCCAACTCTAGAGATTTTTATTTTTTTTTAGCTTTTTATTCATTGTATTTTTTAAAATTTATTTTTCAGTTCACGACACTCACTTCCCCAAGAATTTGAATTGTATATTTGTTTGCCCATCCCTGCAATCCCCACTCCAAGACAGCATGCACCCTATGCACCCCTCCCTCCAACCTGTCCTTCCTTCTATTAACCCCCTCCTTTTTTCCTCCCCTCTATTTTCCTAAAAGGTAAATTGGATTTCTATACCCCATTGGCTATACATCTTATTCCCCAGTTGCATGCTAAAACAGTTTTTAAGGTTCATTATTAAGGCTTTGACTTCCATATTCTCTCCCTGCCTCCCTCCCCCCCCCCATCCTCATTGAGAAAGCAAGCAATTCAATATAAGCCATACATGTATAACCGTGCAAAATACTCCCATAATAGTTATGTTGTGAAAGATTAACCACATTTTGCTCTGTTCTATTCTGCCCTCCTTTTATTCCACTCTCCCTTCACCTGATCTACCACAACAGTGTTTGCTTTTGATTATGCCTTTCTCTAACTTGCCATGCCTTCTATTATCTTCCCTCTCAGAACTCCTTCCTCCCTGTCTTCCTGCAGAGTAAAATAGATTTCAGTATACCATTGAGTGGGTATTATCCCCTTAAGCCAAATCCTATGAGAGTAAGGTTCATTTATTCCCTTTCATCTCTACTTCCAGTCCACTGCAAAAACTTTTTCTGGCCTCTTTTATGTGAGATGATTTGCGACATTCTACCTCCATCTCTCTTACTTGATTTTCAAAATACTTTTTGAGCTCATTCATGGCCTAAAACCATTGCATATTTTTGGAGGCTTTGAATTTAGGAACCTTGACCTTACTGTTTTCCTCCATTTATGTGCTTTGATCTTTCTCTCATTGTATGCTTTGCTCTTCCTTATCTGAAAGGATGGAAGAAAATTCCTTTTCACCAAGAAAGTAACCTTCTATAGTTCCATTTTTCTCCTTTTTTTAGGTATTTTTGCAGTCAATTACTTTACTTTTGAGTCCATTGTCAAGTAAAGGGTGTACTGCCCTAGGCTTCTGAGGCTTTCTGCAGCTCTTCTCCAAGATATCTCTAGGGACCTATGAGTTTTCAGTCCCTTCAAAGTGGCATAGTCAAAGAAGAAGTGTTTACTCCTCTCCTGGCTTGTGCTCTGGTCCAAGCAACCAAAAGCACTCTTTTCTGCCCTGGAACTGCACATAGATTTCCCTGTCAGCAGTAGCCATCAGATCTGCCACACCCATGTTCCTCCTCAACTCAGGAATACCACTCAGCCCTGAGACCAAGATCATCTTCTCAATTCCCCAAGTTTCTGTAGACTGGGAGTTCCAGAAGTGGATGGTGATTCTGCAGTGGCTGCAGCAGCCCTGAGACTAGGGCTTGGGCCAGTCCTGAGCTCTCCTCTCACCCAGATGAAAGAGCTTTCTCACTGACCTTTGAAGCTGTCTTTGGCATTTGCAGACTAAGAAATCTGGAAACCTACAGTAGTTGCCCATGATTCAGCACCCCGAGGCCTGCTCCAGTCCTGTCTGTGACATGTGTCCCATGCTGGGCTGCAGACTACTCAAGCCGGTTACAATAGATCCTTCCTTTTGGCCTTCCAGGCTGTAATGTGGTTCTGTCTGCCATTTTGTAAATTCTGCTGCTCTAGAATTTTTTAGAGTCATTTATGCACATATTTTAATGGTTTTGTGAGGAGAGATCAAGCAAGTGCTGCTTCAACTATGACATCTTGTAAAGATTTTTCTTCGGGGATACATTGATGGCTTTATTCCTAATTTAGCATTTAATTTAGGATTAAAATAGGATTTAATCTTTACTGTCTGCTCCTTTCCTTCTCTCCCAGTACAACATCTTTATTAACCATAGTAAAGTTTTTGTTCATTATCACATCAAAGTCAGCTTATATGTATACCCTCTGTCTAGGAATAGCTCCTTTAAATGCTATAATAAAGTAAAGATACAGTTCTCAAGAGTTACAAGTATCATCTTCCATGAAGGGATGTCATTTGCCCTTATATTTTTTTCTCTAACCTGATAATTCTAAAATTTTGCTACTATATGCCTCTGGGTTTACATTTTGGGATCTCATTTAGGGCATGATTGATGGACGCTTTCAATGACTGTTTTACCCTCTCTTTTGAAGATCTGTGGACAGTTTTCCTTAATAATTTCTTAAAAGATGCTGTCAATACTATTTTTATGATCATGGCTTTCAGGCAGATCGTTAATTCTGAAATTTTCTCTCCTGGATCTATTTTTACAAGTCATTTTTTTTCTAATAAGGCATTTTAGATTTTCATCGAATTTTTCATTCATTGTGTTTTTTTTTTATTTAAATTTTCAATATTCATTTCCAGAAAATTTTTGGTTCCAAATATTCTCTCCATTTCTCCCCACCCCAAAACACAGAAGATTCTAATTGCCCCTATAAGCAATCTGTCCTTCCTTCCCTTATCCTATCTTCTCTTTTGTCCTGTAGGGCAAGATAATTTTCTATAGCCCATTACCTGTATTACTTATTTCCTAGTTGCAAGAGCAATACTCAACAGTTGTTCCTAAACTTTGAGTTACAACTTCTCTTCATCCCTCCCTCCCCACCTATTCCCTTTGGGAAGGCAAGTAATTCAATATAGGCCATATCTGTGTAATTTTTCAAATGACTTCCAAATTAGTCGTGTTGTGTAAGACTAACTATATTTCCCTCCATCCTACCCTGGTCCCTGTTTCTTCTATTCTCCCTTTTGATCCTTTCACTGCCCAAGACTTCTAATTGCTCCCTCTTCCCACTGTCCTCCCTTCTGTCTCTCCCCTACCCTACTTATCCCCTTCTCTCCCACTTTCCTGTATTGTAAGATAGGTTTTCATACCAAAATGAGTGTGCATTTTATTCCTTCCTTTAGTCGATTGTGATGAGAATAAGTGTCATGTTTTTTTTTCTCTCACCTCCCCTTTTTTTCCCTCCACTGAAAAGTTTTTGCCCCATTCCATTTCTCCCTTTTCCTCCCAATATATTCCTCTCTCACCCCTTAATTTCATGTTTTAAGATATGATCCCATCTGTTAAGTTCCCGAAGATCTCATGCCTGCATGAGATCTTTCTTCCAAGGATGAATGAATGAGGTGGGAGCAAAGATGGTATGCATTCTGTTTATTCTCAGCTAGATCAGAGTATATATAGGCATTTTACTTCCATTCTACTCCAGTTCAAGCAAGAAATTTTGTAAATACTGTCTGCTATGCTTACGTGCTTGGCTGTTGTTATTCTTGTTCAAGATACTTGTGAGGGTCGGTAATTGTGTAGGGGTGGTCCATCATGTAATCACGCAAGGACATGGCATCTCAAAGAGATTTCTCCTGAGGGCATCATGACCCTGATAATCCGAGAGTTCCAGACCCCTTACCATTCCACCTTTTTGTTTTCATGATGAGCTTTCCAGAGAACTTGTGTGTCTAAGTTCTACCCTCTTAACTACAACTTTTAAGACCAAGCATGCAAGCTTAACAATAAATGGTAGGATACATAACATAACCATAAGCACATAATAAAAACAATTCAAGCATGAGCAACATAATTGAAAATTTATGGAATGGACAAATGTTTGAAGAAATCTATAATATTTTGTGCAGTTATATCAGGAGTTAAATCTTGATCGGCGGCGTTGTACATAGCTTGGGCAAGCTTATAAAATCCTTAGTTTCCAGGGTCAAATTCTGATTATCAATAACCCCATTCAAATGATTATTGATCCTTTGCCAATCGTAGTCTGACCCATTATACAGGTTGTTAGACACACATAGGAAGGTCCAGCGATAAACACATACCAATCGTTGAAGAAATTCCAACCCATCCATTTCATCACCAACTGCTACAATAGCAGATCTTAATTCCTTTATCGCTGTATAAAAGTACAAATCAAATTTTCTTTATTCCTGGAACTCTAAAGACAAATTTCGTACCAACTCTTCCATAAAGTTAGCTTGTACCCTTTCATTCTGTACTGTAGATACTGGCATAGCCAATGATAATGAGGATGTAATCAATGAGATCAGCAAAGATATTCCTAAGATTATACAATTAATACATCTTTTAACCCTTAGTCCCACCCCAATCTCCATCTTCTGCTCTAATTCCTAGAAAACGTTATCTGCTCTGGATCTATACCAGCCCTTAGTCTTTACTGGAATAAGTACATATTTTCGTCGTGTTACAATGAACACTACAGCAGAGGCTTTATAATCTATACACTCTGAAACCTTGCAGCTGAAGCAGGTGATGTTATAAATGTCTTTCTTAGTTCCTTATAAGGTACTGTTAACACTTTTTACAGTAGTAATATTTTCCTTCCATCCCCACATGAACACGTATTGTCCTCCCAAACACACGTGAGCTGTATAAATGTGGTTAGCTAACACCTCATCTGTCCCATTCTTTTCAACATAGGACAAGGATCTTCCAATTGTCGCAAAAATCTTCCACCCCCCCGGCATTGTTTTTCCATTGATCTTTGTCCGGGGCTGTGTTGGAAATCCCTGCATCTCAGAATCATTCCTATTCTTCAAAGTGATGTTATGCCAGGATTGTAATATATACCCTGAAATATTCAATGTTTATCCCTACTTAGTATCACAGTCAATGAAGTTCAGCCAATGATGTCCATGTATGATGGGTACAGTAATGGGGTGATATTCCAAAAATTGAGAATATATATATATATATATATATATATATATATATATATAATATATATATATATATGTCTGAATCTAGGATACACGTAATTGATCAGTGAATAGTAAATGTCATTATGATCCAATACACAGTCAATTCAGTAACATAACTGGCAGCTGAGTTCTTTAGGTGCGGCAGACTACTACAGGAGTTACTAGGGCAGGCTGTGTCCTTAAGGAAGAAGCTGCCAGAGATAGTATTTTGAGGCTAGAGAGAAATATAATTTTTAAATGTGATTTTAGCATTAGGGCCCAAGTATATGCACCAAAACACCCCATAATTCCCCCCTTTTTTAAATAGATGAAACCCAAATTTGGGAGGTAATGGACGAAGGTCTCCGTTTCTGCAATTGCTTCCTGTTGAGAGTGGACGTAGAGCTGGGCCTGCCTCACAAGGTCTCTTCATTGGGGAGGACTGTAGCTAGTGTGACGCCTGGTCCAGAGGGTGATGGGTCATGGACAGTGAGTGATATACAGCCAGAACAGTCATCTTGCAAAAGGAGGGCACTAAACCTGGAGGAGACAAATCTGGCAAGGAGATTAAGCAAACAAAGGCCAAAAAATGACCAGAAGGGGTTAAACATGGTAGTTACATCATTTTTCTGTCATCTGAAAATACTTCCCCACACTTTCTCTATATACATACCCTGAGATAGGTATAAAAGTTCCCAGAGCATCTAGCTGGTGATTGTGGGTTTTTGATGACTCCCACTTGTCCCCAACCATCTTATTTCCTTTCCATATTTTGAATCAAGACTTTATTTATCTTTCCAGGTCTCTTGAACCTATTATTCAGAATGCTTCACTTTCCTTTATAGTTTTACTATAAAAAAGATAGTTCACAAGTTATTGATTTT
This sequence comes from Bettongia penicillata ogilbyi, assembly GCA_023548195.1. Lineage (NCBI taxonomy): Eukaryota > Metazoa > Chordata > Mammalia > Diprotodontia > Potoroidae > Bettongia > Bettongia penicillata. The sequence goes on along the minus strand of JAJHZJ010000777.1, from coordinate 2,091,487 downwards.
CACTAGCATAACTGTATTGTTTTGAACAAAAGAGATTTCTTACTTGAATCTCACAACTAAATAGATTTTCATCAATGTTTCACAGGCTTGTTTATCTTTTTCGGGATAATGTTCGTTCTGGAAGAAAAACTTTAGAAATTAAATTATCAACAAGTTCAAACACTAACTTTAACTTTTGCTTAGGCCATGGAATGACCACAAATTCAGTTTAAAACACCAAGATCTTTTCTGTTTTACACATCATTACATATTAATTTAGCAATACATTATCTTGAAAATGAAAATTTAATAGGGTTTACCCCCCCTTTATTTGAAAAACATTTCATCTAAAAGTATTTCTTTTTCTTTTAAAACAGATGAAAATTTATCCGGATGTTAAGAGAGTCACTAAACTTTTATAAAGAAAATTAGTTGAAACCTTTTAAAATGATAGTTCTCTTTTCACTTTGAAGCAAAAATAAATCTTTTAAAATTAAAATTCATTAAAACATAGTTGGTATAAAAATGTCCTTAAATAACATGAATTCCCAAAGTTTTAGAACAAACCAAATTCTTAATTATTACAGAATTCCTAGATATTAAATAATGCTTTAGTCTAAAATGTGCAATGTAATCTCACATTAGCAGCAGTAAGATAACAGTAAGAAAAACACTAATGCTTTTGAAATCTTTTTAAACAATGAGGGCATCTTAAGGTGAGTCTTAAGTAGTTTACACAAATTTATGAAATCTAATTTCAGATGAAAATAACATTAGTTTTCCAAGTAAGATTATACAAAAGGGCTCACATCTTTTGCTGGTCACTTGCTATTGATCATAGAAATTTGCTATAGAAGAAAAAAGTAGAGACATGTGATATAACAAGTATGACAGGAAAAAAAATCTATGACTTCAGATAGGAGTGAAATTTTCCAATCATGCAGTATCTGAATTATAGCCACAGTCAGTAATAATCAGGTGGGAAACTTTTCTTTGTAAAATAACATATTGGGGAAAATGACCAGAAGGATCCCATCCTAGGTTGAGTCCAGAAATGTCCTCTCAGTATTTCCTTCCTAGGTAGAAACTTCACCTGTTAAAGGTGCAGGATCACATTCCCTCGGAATAACTTGTGGTAGTTCTCTCAGATACTGATTTAATGCAAGCAACTATACCCAAATTTAAACTTAAACAAAAATATTTATGATCCCAAATGCTTTTACCTTAAACAACAAATTTCACTAATCACAACTTAGAGCCAAATACAGTTATTTGTATTCCCATGGAGTTGCAATAAGTAATAAAAATTTTCCAGGACTCTTATACAAAAGGGATTCCATTTAACATCTTTCCTTCTCAAATTTAAAACTTATCCTGATATAAAAGTCAATTGTTAAAAATCCTTTCTATCTATTACAACTTTTAAGCAAGTCCCATTCATTTTTTATGAATTATTTAAGCCAAACCAATTCCTTTCTTGGGACTGATGACCTTGTCCACATGAAAGGGGCCTTGGCAGTTTTACAAAATAAAGGAATTGGCACAGATCCCATGCCTGCCAATCCCCAAACATACAGGAGGACTGCTCTGAATGGGCAGAATCAGTCTAAAGAAAAATTTTCAGGGGGCGGAGCCAAGATGGCAGAGTAGAAGGATGCACATTTACGAGCTCCGAGCCCACAACCCATGGAATTGAGGTAAAAGGAGATCCCCATAAATTCTGAATCTCTGCAGGGGGTGGGGTCCGCTTTCCGGGATGCGATGGACCCCGGGGACGGCTC